>CM042755.1:25556426-25580060 GCA_022496165.2 Catalaphyllia jardinei
AACAATTTTACAGTACAATTGAGACCAAACCAATATAATAGAATACAATACAATGCTATGCATAAATTTGTCAGAGTATTGGACAAGTATGAGGGTAATAGCCCTAATGGTCATCCTTAATACACCATTTTCGAGTCACCTTGTGCCTCTGTTTTAAAATGAGTTTGTACAAAACCTTTCATAGGAAAATGAGATTGACTTGCATGAAAATGAACATGTAGGCAGAACAAATTTTAATATGAATGGTTGTACACAAAGATTTATTTTACACAGAGGTGAAAGGTTATTCATTATGGCCTAAAACATTCTCATCTCTAGAGTTTTCCGTCTATCTTATCCAGTGGGGCTTTTCCTCGTAACAAGGCCCCACCTGGGTATTACAGGCGACTCTAGAGAGAAGAATGGGCCCAACCTATAAACTACCAGTTAGAATCGTAACCCAAAGTGGCTTTTTCACCAAGGAGATATTTTTGGGGCATAATTAAATATTGATCAATTAACCCACTTCTGTATAAACTGTTGATGATCTAACACTGACTAAAACACAGGCTCCCCAAGCTCAAAATATGTGGTGTATGCGACAGCTTGTGTATAAAGAGAATTGCATGGGGAAATCGGCGATTGTGGAAAAAATTGTGTAAATAACTATCTCATTTGAAATAAAGTTTTCCTACCTCAAATGTGTGGCAAATCATCATCATCATCATCATCAATCTTTATTTATACACGAAATCATATCATTTTACATGGTCTTCCTAGGAATCGTGTTTAAAACTAGACTAAAATACTCTAAGGGACTATTGACTATAATGTTAAAAATACAAAAACTTATATTTTGAATAATAAGAGTTACAATAGTCAAGGTGTATTAGAAAAATCTTTCCCATGAAATGAAGATTTAAAAACATTTAAACTAGGCAGTTTTTTAATCTCTGAAAAATTAATTGAAAGAGTTGTTTTTAATCAATTATATGAATATTTAAATAATAATAATAATTTGTTAACTGAATCACAATCTGGCTTCAGACGTATGTTTTCCACTGAAACAGCTTGTGTATAAAGGTTTTAGAGCCACTCTGATGCCATTTAGTGAAGTTATTTGAACTTGTTCCTCCTCCTTCTAAAAGAATGGAAAGGCAGGCCACCCCATCCATTGCTGGCCAAACATCACTCCACAAATCGCTTTCTCCTCAAAAGGAAAAGTCCCGAATCGCAATAGAAACAACAGTTCCATAAAGCCCAATAAATTTCACTCCAAATGCGTGTGCTTTGGCGACCGAAAGACTCATGAAGAACGAAAAATTTGCCTTAAAATTCACCTCTTCGCCTTTTCTCAGAGGCTTGTGTGGAGAACGGTGACAATGGCCGCTCGCAAGGTGGTTTTTCACCCTCAATTCTGATTGGTTCATTTGAATTTGAACGTGCGCTGACAACACGACCCTCCACCGGAGGGAAACATACATTTTGTCGCGAATCAAGTGTTCCGCTAAGGCTCCCAAGGCAAAATGTACGCTTCCCTCTGGTGGAGGGTCATGTTGTCAGCGATTCGGGACTTTTCCTTTTGAGGAGAAAGCAATTTGTGGAGTGATGTCTGGCCAGCGATGGATGGAGTGGCCTGCCTTTCCATTCTTTTAGAAGGAAGAGTAACGGTTTCAAATAACTTCAATAAACGGCGTCAGAATGGCTCTAAAATCAGCACAAGAAACAAGTTTGCCACACATTTGAGGTAGGAAAACTTTATTTCAAATGAGATAGTTATTTATACAATTTTTTTACGATCTGCGATTTTCCCATACAATTCTCTATATACACAAACTGTTGCATACACCACGTATTTTGAGCTTGGGGAGCCTGTGATTAAAAATTTTATGAAGGTTAGGGTATAATGTAAAAATTTGTCTACAGTATAAGCATACCTGCCAGTTCTCCCGGTTTTCCCGGGAGTCTCCAAGTTTTTCATTAAATCTCCCTGTCTTTCTGAATGCCTTTTGGGTGATTTTCAGAGGTTATTCCTGGACATTGTCTTTAATGACATTCTCACAATGCAAAGATTTCTAGACGTCTCCAGATTTTTGTACTCTGGGGGTTGGCAGGTATGTTTATAAGTGTAATTTCAGGCTAAATTAAGTTTATGTTTGAGATAATAAAAATCATTACCAGTATATGAAGTAAGTTTGTGATTGCACTTTACATTGATTTATAAATTTAAAATCTGTATAAAATGCAATGCAGTCATCACTATTGTCTGATTTTTCGTTATTAAACCAAGAACTGCAGCACATCCTCATTGGCCTCTCGCTACTGATTGGAGTTTCTTAAAATTTCCAGTGAAGGATAGAACAGCGTTTTCCAGAAACCACTGCAAGAAAAAGGGTGGCGGCTGTACATTTTACCACAATACCTTGTGAACCAAACTTATCCCACTGGACATAAGAAAGATATGGTTTAACGGCAGTCGTTCCTACACTAACAGCATTGCTCTTGTCGAGTTTGAATGACTTACAATTTTTCTTTGTGTTTTTATATGCTCTTTTAGAGTCTTTTTGTGCAAAGCATTATAGGTAAATCTTTTTCCTCACGGTGAATTTCCAAAAACGAGTATAGGCCTGATTGTCATATATTTTTGTAACATTTCATTTGGGAGCTATAATCAACTGTCCTTTTGGATATGTAATTTACCCCTTGTTTGCTTTGTTCTTGCTTTGAACACTTTCAGACGGTAGAATTTTCAACCTCGTTCCAAAGGGTCTCTCTTCTCTGCCTCGCTTGGTGATTTCCATTCCACTTATGCCAAAGGCTCCGGAAATTTTGGTCGGAATTCAAATGGGAAGTCCATTTTGGTCTCATCTGACCGGAATATTTGAGATCACCTCTGGAAGTAGTCCAATTATTTCGGTCGGAATATTCTGGCTGAAATAGCTGTTTCAGTTTTGACAAACTGGTTCTTCAGTGCCCCAAATAGGGAATTTGGAAAAGGACAAAAAATTGTAAGGGCCATCCCAATTGGATGGCCTGGTTTAATTGCCGAAGTGTATTGTCATTTTCTTCAAGTATTCCCACTCAACTGTGACCGGTCTAGCCCTGTTTAGAATGCACCCTCGATGGAGAGGATCGCACGTGCACCAAAACACCCACAACTGAAGAATGAACCTATATGCTTCCAGACACCCTTTCGGCTAAGCCGTCAAAAATCTCATCCGTTGGAATCAAGACAACTTGAGAGCTCTGACTGCATAAATGATGTATGAAAATGTGTCACAATCTCATCTTTTTAACAAAGTTCTGACTTTTCCTTTGGAGTTTGGGTGGTATGTATGTTAGATTATTGCCCATTAATTGTCGCTTAATCCAGAGAACATATCTAAGAAAGGTATAAAATTTTTGATAATAATGATTATTCTTGCATAAAACTTACACGTATTACATAAAAGACATATCTTTAGGCGAAAAAAAAAATGCATAACAGGTGTACCCTTGGTGTGCCCCAGTAAAAAAAGTCCTGCAGACAAGTAGAACTTGAAAAAAAAAATCCTGCACAGAACATTTTTACCCCATCCGGTTATTCCTAATATAAGGGTCCGTTCACATGGAAGTGGGGGACCTCAGGCAGGTGAGGTCCGGATCCCCCGCCTTAGTGAGGTGACCAATGTATCGACACAATCTCTCTTTTTTCCTTGATCGCGTTCACGTTAGGTGGGGTACCCCACCAAGGCGGGTTACCCGGTCAGTCTGTCCGGGTAACCCGCTTCGGTGGGGTGAGTTTTCTCCATGTGAAATCTACGGAGTGGGGTAACCCCGCCGGCGCCTAACCGGGGTAAGCAAATCACTCGAGCGTGGCGACTTATTTCGACGATTACACCTCCAAAAGCGCGAAAACGCTGACGAATTTGACAGTGCTGGCAAAAATTTAAGCGTAAAATCGGATAGTCAGGCTAATCAGCAGAATCAAACTAAAGTTTTCCCTGCAACAACGCCATTAAAGTGAAAAGCAGCTTCCTCGGGAACAAACGATAGCTCTTTGTTCATGTGCGTGCTTAGCGGCCAAGTGATGGCATTTTGGACCTCACCCCGCGTCCCCGGGGTTGCATGTAAAGACAAGTATTTCATTACCACGGGTAGGTGAGGTACCTTACCTGTCCGGGGTCCCCACTTCCATGTGAACAGGCCCAACTGGCCCAAAGTTGCCCAAAGTAGAATGTGCACTGGGTACGAGAACTGCGCCCGCGCGCCCGCGAAATTGAAAATACATGAAGTACCCACTAAAGTACCAAAGATGGCGGAGGAAACCACCTCAGTTTCCAAGGTTTAAAGCCCCTTATTTTTTCTATTGAATTAATTGAATTAGAAATTGTTTAACTTGTGCTCAAACGTTTGAAACCTTAGGGTTGCTTTCTGATCAAGAAATCTGTACCACATTCTCCAAGAAAAAGAGTGGCAGGTTTGTGAATTAAGCTTATTAAGCTGTCACACTGTTTAGTATAGTTAGCTATATAGCTAATTTTTATACACATATCTGTTGTTACGGTAAACCATCTTACGCTTTGGCTAAAAAAACTCATTGTTTCTGAAGTGAGAGTGAAGTACAAGCAAGGGCCAAATCGATCAGAGCAAGAATCCTCTGTAGCTTTTTTATAATCAGAAGTTAAGTGTGCAATAAAACATAAAATCAGTTGCTAATATGAAGATCAGTCATTGGTAGTCAATTTCGATTTCGATTGCGTTAAAAGTTATCTTACACCTTGCGCCACAGTTACATGTACACAGACATCCCATGCTCTTCTGTCACGAACTTGGGCGACTTGTGTAACAGCTTGATTGTTTTTTTAATTTTTTTTTTACTATTATCAATTTATTTATTTATTTATTTTATCAGAAGAGTACTTTGCAGAGGTTACTGGAGAAAGTGCAGCCCATCGTAAACAGAGATATAAAAACTATAAAGAGTGTTGGGATTTCATGAAAAATGAGATTGAGGTACAAAGTTGGTTTCCTCTTGTTTTGTTGCCGAATGATACAGAGATGCAGTTTTTATGGAAAGCTGTTAAATTATAAATATTTACAGTTAAAGTTAATCATGTAACTAGGACCTTATCATCTAATTTCAACCTGGTGGAAAGGGATTGAATGGAATCTTAATTTGAGGGTACCTTAATTCAATATTCTTTCAATGTTGATATTTTCTGGACATCTTAGAGATTTGAAACAATAGTAGATGTATGTTTGGGTGAATAACTCTAACTTTTTAGTGTGGGAATTAAAATACAATATAAATAATTTACATATTAAGATCCATCAAATAGTTTTCATTGTGTACGATAGTCCAAATGCATTATGTGACTGAATATTCCCCAACTAAAATTGGGGAATATCTGATTGATATTCCCCAGCTTTTCAACACTGTGTGTGTTTCAAAAAATATTTGTAGGGTAATTAATATTATATTTTAGTCTAAATCTTTAAGGTCCTTTTCGAAAACCACATTTTGCAAAAACCTGTCCTCAATAAAGATTATTATTTATAATCACAATTGCCTCCTTTTTTGTTGGGCATGATCTGTTCCTTGAGCTTACAGTTTTTCTCAAGCTTTACACTCGGAAAACTGTTGGCTTAGAACTTGCAACAGATAATGTTCACTTATAAATATCCAAGAAGCTTATTTTCATGCCAAATGGAGAGTGTTGTTTACTTGATACATATATGTAGGCTTATATAGACCCTGAAAAACTGTCAATGACTGTTAACCCTGAAAAAGATGTCAACAACATATTTTTGTTTTAACTAAAGGACTTGCAGTCACAGATGAACACTAAAATATTTTCTGACCTTCTGGAGTTTATTAAGAGTGCACACAAGATCAAATCTTCAGAGATGGAAAGGACCTCTGTTATACAGGAAATACCTACAGCTGCACTCATAACAGGTATAAGCAAGTGGAAATGAATTCATCTTAGTCAGTAGAAAGTAGATCTCATTTGTGATGCGCCTTGGCCTTTCGTCCACTTCTGACAGCATCACTTTTGACCAAAATTGCCATTATCTATACTCAACTTCTGCAGGAGGAAAAGATCTTTCCAGTGATGCCCAGATCAGAGTGATCGGCCTAATGGAGTTTGAGATATGCACAACAATGCTAAAAAAGATGAGGCAAAATTTCCTGCCACTACACCTGGCTACTCCATGGTAAAAATTGGCCACCTTGATGATGCTTTCTGAGAAGTTTTTTAACCGCAAGCAAGCCCAGTAGAAGGTCAATTACTGCAGCAAAAAGAAAAGAAAAGGAGAAAAAAAGGAGAAAAATTTTGATTTCCGTGCACGCCAGAGCCAAAATGTAGTAAAACGCTATTCTAGTGGCAAGAAGGGCTAGCTGTCGTGTTACAAATCCATTGGCCGAGATCCAGCTTCAAAACCACCAAAATGTTCAATAAACGCATTTTTGGCAAAAAACTCCAGGAGTCAATGGGTTAAAGAAGCTCAGTCATGGCATTTTGAGTAATTTTGGGCTGGTAGAAAATTAGCTTAAAACTATAGAGACAATAGTAAGCCATAAAGGAACAAGTGTGCATACAAATGGCTTTGAAATAAAGAATGCCGACTATAATCATCAAAGGTCCACAATAATTTATTTGATATACGCCCATTCAAATATACATGTTCATACATAGTTTCATGGAAATATGACATGAATTTAAGATTTAGAGGGTTCAATATGACAATGAAAGCTCTCCTCTACATGTACATGTATAATTATATAGCTAATCTTGATAACACACTCTGTTGCAATATGTTCCTTCATTGGATCGGAGCAGCTCTGATCTTGTCCTTGCACTTGGAAAAATTATGTATAACTAAATATTGCCATGAATTATTTGTATTTCACAGGAGTGAACATGCCAGATCACGATGTTATATTCTCTCAGCTAGCCACAAAACTTAACAATCAAGTTACTCCTTTTGTTGCCTTGCTGCGGTCCAAAGATTGCACAGGTTCAGTTCACTTTTCCTATAGTCCCTTTTGCTAGTTTCACTTTTCTTAGCTCATGAAGTGCTACCGGGTGCTCAGAGAACTTTTTAGAATACAAGAGGTGTTATGACTCATTATTTTCAGAGCTCAGTTTTGTTGTACTGGCCTGATGGACTCCAGATTTATACATGTTGTGGTTTCACAATGAAGTATAAATAGGAACTCGTGATCCATTCACTCACTAAGTTACATTTTGTATTTTTCAGTTATGAAAGCAATCATGAAAAATGTGATATCACAGTTCCTTGGTCATAATGTGCAAGTAAGCGAAAGTTTTAACATGTTAATCTGAAGTTGTGTATTATTTAATACTGACATATGCATGACATAGGCTTCTAATTATTCCCTGCTACTCTTGTAAGGTGACCAGAAGAAATCTGTTAGTTTTCTACGGCTTGAAATAAGACAGTTATTAAATGCATCTGACTCCTTGTCAAGCAATGCGTAGGATAAACACACATGGACAGTTTTCTGTGCAGCATAACATACTTAACAAATGGTAAATGCAATAGCATTGCACTATTGAGTTATGGATGCACACAGGAGGTTGCTGAGAACGAAAGAAGTGTAAGAGTCACACGAGGTGAGAGCCGAGTGCGACTCTAGCTTCTTGAGTGCTTAGCAAACCTCCCAAGTGTCTCCATAACGCAATAGTGCACGCTATGGCATTTATCATTTGTTTTATAATGTAACATTGAGACAGTGGAACAACAGTTAGCTGTAGTCTTTTTATCACAAAGAGCAAGCTTTACTTAAGTTATTGAGTACGTCAGCAGCATACACCCATGGACAAATAGTAAATGCTGAATTAACCAATCAGAGCATGCACTTTTCATTAGGTATGTTATAATAATAAGATAACTGACAGAGTTCCATCATCACTGGCTAAATTAAATGACAAAGTTTGTCATTGCAACCTTAATAATCGTTAAAGCATTTTGTTTTATTTTTTCCAAACAGTTAAAATTTGCCACTTTGCACTTAGCGTGTAACCTCTAAACGTGATCCATTTAAGAGTCAAATGATTGAGATGTAACAGTATTGGAATACAGTTTTGATCCGATAATTTCTTAATTCCAAGGATGAAGACGATCTTAGCCCTTCTGAGACAGCAAAGAAGATCAGTGGTTTTACCATGCCTGTGCTTTGCCACTGGTACAAAAAAATGACCAAGGTTTGTAAGAATGTTTTAAGTGTTGTACTTGTTGTAAAGTGCATTTGACTATAGCTAACTGCAGTTCACCTCTTTGATTTAATAGCCACTGAAATAATTTTTATGGCTATTCATTTCAGCATGATGACTCCAAAAGAAGACGCAGTACAAGACAATCTCAATGCTCAGGTAAAGTTATTGCTTTGGCATATGTCTGGAAGGTTTAGCTGACTATTTAATATTAAAATGTGTATGGGAAGCATTTACCTCAGGCTATCCCACCTGATGCAGCCCGATTGCCATTGGAACTTGGGTAGCTGAAGAGCACAGAACCACCACTGCAGAGAAGAAGTGAGAGATGCCCAAGGCCAGTACAACAAGCATCCAACACTTCATCCCCACCCACATTTGCCCAACCTGTGGGAGAGGGCTTGAAACCTGGATTGGGCATCAGCCACCTAAGCACACCTCTGGACACCTTGTACCTGGTCATTTAACAACTGATATCACAATTGGTCATCTCTGACACCAAAGGACAAACAACATTAAATGTTTCTTAATAAACAAATTATTAAATTGTATTAAATCATTGTCAATGAAGTTATTATCAGTTTTAACACCAGTATTTTTCAATTCCAGATCGTCCTCCTTTGGTGATAATTTTTGAGGACTTTGAAGGTTTCCTTCCTGCTGTTGTTCAAAATTTTGTGACAATTTGTAGGTATGCTCAATAAAAGAATTCAAGGCCCATCAGTGTGGAATTCTGTCAATGAAGATAATGAAATCATCTTCATAATTGTCTTTGTGTCAAAAGAAAATAAAACACCACTTTATTTGCTGGGTTTTTTGTGAGTATTAACCAGTTTCACTGTAAAAAAGCAAACTCAACATAATTGTATCACTGACAGCTGTGAAAGCTGTATGTGAAAAGAAGCTGCTTATTTCTACCGCAAAAATGAATCCCTTGTCAGCAAGTAAAAATCTGTTTCGATCTTCAGTGAAACATACAGTTTTTTAACAGAAATATAAGCTTATTTAAGGCACTGCCACAGAATATAATTAAAACAAAATTAATTACCAATCATCAAAAAACTTGACGGAAAATAGTTTTTCATTCAAGCGCAGAAGTCTCAGTCTACTAAAACTATTTATCAACTACCTAAAAGAAAAAAATATGCACCTGCTGGCTTTACAAAATCAACACCGTGCCTGTTTCAGAACTGAAGAGGAGAAACAAAATTGTTTTTATTCTACTTGTTTTTAATTTTATGCACTTCCCTTCAAAATGATTTTTTTAAGTTAGGCAAGATGCAGTAATGTTCAAGGAGTCACATACAACCCAGTTCCACAGGGTGAAAAGCATTTTTTTAAGATACCCAGCACATAATTTAGGAAACAGCAAATGAAATGGATCAAAGCTAAAAATATTACAACTAAGTCAGACAAGTTATTACATTTGAACACACCAGTGAATAACTCCTATTTCGGGGTTCATGAACTATTAATGAGTTTGAAAACTTGGGCAAGAGGGGAAGAGCCTGGGCGAGAAATATTTGAGAGATACTTGCCCCAAGGGCAAGCTGGAATTTAAATATTTTTTGAGCTCTGACTGGTCTGCAATGAATACTGAGTGACTGTATCAGCTCAGCATACTGAGTGAAATGTATCAGCTAGGTCTGTATTGCATGAAGAACAATAATAGAATGAGATGTTTAATAAATACTGGCTTAAGATTTCAAAATTTCTTTTTATTTGCAGCCAATACCTACATGAACTTCCCTTGGTTTTAGTCTTTGGTATTGCAACAGCAGTGACGACCATTCACAAAGTCCTTCCGCATGCTGTCTCTGGTGTGTTGTCGATTGAGAAGTTTCAATCACAGCCATCTCACATTTGTGTTCTGGAGATCATAAACAAGGTTGCCTATGTAGTGTCTTCTTGGCATAAACATCTTTATCTTCATTTATGTACACGTTAATTTATCGGAACATTGAGGGTGTTTCTATAGCCAATTGCAGAAATGTGAGAGGACTGGCACGAGTTCCTTATATTCATTAGATTGAAAACCGAAACAGGTCAACTAAAATGTTACTGGATGAAAAGCTATCCAGCCAAGTTTAGGAGTTTTCGGCGGAAAATTGTTCAAATGTGAGCCTCGCGAAAGTTGCAAAATCCCATACAAATCCTTATAATTTTGTGGCTTGTCTACCCAATCTATACAAACTCTCTATTTTAGGTGATATTTGAAGAGCTACCATTTTCCTCATATAAATACTTATATTCTTAGTGAAGACTCAAATTTAGTCGATCTTTCATTTGAATATCTTAGTTTTTCAAACAAACGGAAAAGAACCATACTCTTTCCCAGTCCTCTCACGTTTCTGCAATTGCCTATGTAAACAAACTTGTTAGTGTGAAGAAAATTAAATCTGTGGTACTTCTCTTTGCCTTATGTCAATCATTTGAGGCTTATTAGATGTGTAAGTTGTAGTGTCTGATAGTGAGTACAGTAAAAACCTGCAACTAAGCAACTAAAAATTAAGAACCTGTTAGCCCAAAATTGGTCATTTATACCCCTATAAACAAGGATCTATTTAGTTTAAGAAATTTTAAAAAAGGTTCATACTTCCTAAAATCATAGTACCTTACAGCTGCATTGCAAGAATTATATTTGAAGAAAAAAGGCAGATTGCCATTGCTGTAAAAATGTTTTTAAGGAAAAATGAGTGCAAGATATGTAGACTTACAAAGCATACTAAGCAAATATGTACAAGTTACATTCTTAGTCGCAGGTTTTTACTATACTTTAATTTTTTTCATGAAATATTATAATTATAATAATATTATATAATGTTATTTTATGTTTACCCCTTATTTGTGTTAGGTGTTGATGACTGCCAAGTTTCCTGTCAAGCTTGGAGCAAGGGTGTTTAGATTTCTGTATGAGAACTTTCTGTTTCATGATTTCTCACTACAAAACTTTGCCAGAGGGCTTCAGGTATTAATACCACTTTTTGAATAAATAAGAATAGAAAACCCAATTTTAGTTGAAAATTGTTAAAAGATTTTTGCTGATCCCAAATATCTTAAAATGTTGTAAAATAACGAAATGACTTACGTTTAGCTATCCTTGCTGCTGTTTTTAGCCAAATTAAGGCCAGGGTGGCCAAGCAATTAAATCTGAGAAACAGATATTGCAAATTTAACATAAGGAGGTAAAAAACCCAACTGACAGGATGTAAACCAGTTGGCTTTATGAAGAGTTGAACTCTGGTTTACCATGAAAGAACTACAACCAGCTAGTGGTAAGAGTGGGGTTTAAAGTGTACCTAACTCCAAAATATTTTTTTTCGCTTAAATAACTCTTTGCACCAGTTTGAAACGCATTTCACCTTTTTGCCCCTTTTTAGCCCTAATCTTGACTTTTTATAGGCTGAAAAGTTAAGAAATCTGGCCATCATCTGTTGCACAACCGAGCAAGTAAGGGGTATGGGTCTATTCCTGGTTTGATGTCACAAACTTCTTTTCATGCATGTTTACAAAGCCTTAATACAATGCAAATCAGTCTGTGATGTCAACCCAGGAATAGATCCATGCCCCTTACTAGCTCGGTCATGCAACAGGTGATGGCTAGATCTCTAACTTTTACATCCTATAAAAAGTCAAGATTTAGTCTTAAAAGGCGCAGTGCATTTCGAACAGGTGCAAAGATTTATTAAGCCAAACAAATTTTGGGGGTTAGGTGCACTTTAAACCTGTGACCTCTAGTTTGTTTCTCCGTGTAAGCTATGGTGTGCATGGGGGCCCAGTTTTGTTATTTTTCTCTTTTAGTTTTGCTTGATGGAGCATTATTTTGAGAGTCCTTTAAGTGTGCTCTGCTGCATGTCACCAGAGGACAGGGAGGGTATTCTGGACAAAATGAGTCACAAACAGGTGGAGATGTTGAGGAAAACAATGTCTTTTCGTAGGTAATGTGTCTTAATTTCTTGAGCTTGGTGGATGATCTCATATTTTTTCATTGCTGGAGCTCATTACGTACTCTAAACAAGGTTGATTTTGTGTGGCTCATCAAACCTCTCAGTCTAGTTTTGTTTTGTTTGAGTTTAATACCTTTAAACTTCACCTGCCTACATCAGGGCAATAGAAATTGGAGTAAATTACCATCCTTAAGACAACTGCACCAGCTTGAAGTTCAAGAAAAGGCTTTTTTAAAATTATCATTTAAATGACTAGTAATTTGGTTTCATGTAAAATGGCAGATGATGTCATTACACTGATTGCTCATGGAAATTTAATTGAAATTACTTGTTGTATTTGAAATCTTTTCCCAGAGTATACCTGTCATAATCCCTTTCTTATCTGTCTTGTTTATCGTGGTACATGTACTCTAGTTGCTGAAGTATAGTCTGATTGACCCACATTTCATTGAAACAAGTTCAACAAACTTTATTAATTACAATAGAAACTATTTTGTTAGAGTAGTTTTAAATTGAGAATAATTACTTATAATTAATAATAATTTATACTGGTAATAGTTAATAATTCAATTATTAAAAAATGCTCCAAGGTTGAGAGATAAAGTGGGTTACATCTCTTCATGTCTGTTTACTGTAGATATGTTGAAGGTGAACCACCTTCAGAGCAAGTTCAGCTGTTATTGGATAATTCATTCACAAAGGTTAGATGCATGTACATGTACTTGGAAATATAAGTGGTATAGTGGGTGACAAGTTAGCCTCTTTTCAGGAGTGTGCCATGAACAAACTGTTTTGACAGAGGTGACTTAGGGACATCTGAATCATGGCCGACTTCTTTGCCTTGTTTAAGTTAACATTGAAGCTATAAATCTTTTACAGAGAAGAGAATGGGCATAGGCCCCAAGTTGACTCTCAGAGAAGCATATGACCCTTACACTACCACTGTCACCACCACCACCAACAATATTATTAATAGTTGTCTCTGTTGAGCTCTGAGTAATGTGTAAGTTTAAACCATGCATCCACTTAGTCTCAGTTGTGAAATTATACAAGCTGATGGCAACTGTTGATGTGATATATCAAACACGAGAGACAGTGTTTCATAGGGATATCCAAACACCAAGAGGAGAGAAAATAAGACGCATAGCGGAGTGTTTTTGACAAAATTTGAGGTGTTTGGATAGCCGATGAAACACTGTCTCAAGTGTTTGATATATCTTCTCAATCAAAACAAAAACTAAGGAGTAAATGGAGAAATAAAATCTATGCTAATTAAGACCAGGTATCCAAACCTTTTTCATGGTTGTGATTTTCTTTGTTCTAACTTGCTAAATTATTAATGAGTTTGAGAAGCAATTTAACAAACACAAAAGGCTGTGTTTGACCACATTTTCCAAACACCAAGAAGAGAGTTGAAAACATGATGCACAGAGGAGTATTTTTTATGAATTTTAAGCTGTTTTGAAATGTGGTCAAGCACTGTCTTCAGCATGTGATTTATCTTCTCTATCGCAAAAAAACTAAGGAGAGAACAGAGGTATAAAATTGTAAAAACTAGGTAATCAAGATCAGATATCTAAACACCATCAGGGTCATGATTTCCTTTGTTAATACTTAAGGAATTGTGTTTGAGAGTTTGAGAAAATTGTATACAAGTTTGCAAAGTTTAACAAGTTCTATACTGATCTTGTGTATCTTCTTTTTAAAGGATGTAATTGCTGAGCTGCTGGATGATCTTGATAAACATCATTGGTGTTTCTTTCCAGTTCTGCAGTGTCTTCATGTCCTCACCAAAAATCTACCACAACACCCTTTAGGAAAGAAGGTTGTTAACACAACATAATGTCAAGGTCTTAGTCTACAAATCAAAGTGTCTTATATGACAAGCACAGAAAGTATTTGTTTTGGTCCTGACTATTTTTTTTTACAACCAAGACTAAAGGACCCTACTGGATGTTAATTCAATCTGTTTGGGTGGCATGGTAAAATGTTATGGATCAAAATTAATATTGTAATTATTTATATTATTTATTTAGCAGCTTTTAACTTGTAGTTAAGCCTTTCACCTTTTTAACTCACTGCTGCTGTCAGTAAATTTTTTGTAACCTTGTTTGCCCTCTTTATCCCATTAGCCCAGTGATGTTTATGAAAAGAGTCTTTCAAGTAACATCTATGACCAGGATGAATATAAGGAGGCTATGTCTTTGCTTAGGTACATTTTTATGTCTTAATGTTCTAGAATAAATAGATCAGCAGATCCAACAGATCATATCAACAGATTTGAGCAAAATTAAGGCAAATAGAAATTCAAAGTTCTGGGAAAACCAGATGTTACTTGCATGCTCTATGCTACTGACACAGTAGAAATAAAAAAAGAAACATAACAAAAGTTTTGTAACTTTTAACTTCCTGGTTATTGTCTAGCTTGTTTTTGATAAAAATCGAAATTGATAGATCAAATAATTATACTATTAAGTTTGAATGTAATTTATATAATAGCAAAATTGATGAAAAAAATTGTTTCCATTTTATGCTGATAAGATATTTTGTTACATGTCTTCACTGTTTGTAGCCTTCGGAACAGTTTTAAGTGATAATTGGTGAATGCTGCTTCTTTATTGAATTCAATTTATTTATTCCCAGAGTTTATTCTAGAGATGAACTTCTTCCACATCTTCAGAACTGTGTTGATGTGTTGGGAAATGCTTTAGACAGTCCTGAAACTGAAAGGTCAGTTGGTGCTTTTACTCACTGTGCTTTTGGATAAGTGAAGCTATTCAGAAATGTTTCACCTACAGTCTGTCATGTCTTACTTTTAGTCATTGCCAAGTGCTCAAGGAATCAAGAGATATCATCAATGGACTTCTTAGGCAGTTTGACAGCCTTGGTGGTAAAGTAAAATATCTCTGACTGGTCTTAAAAGAAGAAATTTGCAGCATTGTGCATTATGGCCACCACATAATAAGCAATGAATGCTAATAAAAGAAATAGAAGCTGCATTAACTTTATAACACGTGCCAAGAAACAAGACACAGCCACCATGGAAAATCCCCAAGATAAGCATGGTCCTTGAATGAAACCCTTGCCAGAGGTCCCTAGGAACAGTCCCACATGTCGAAGACTCAGTCCACATGTTCAGTTGTTATAGGAGATCCCTAGATACAGTCCCTCTGACGAACCCGTGTAGAAGATCCCTAACTATGTCCCTATGGCCAAACCATTTGGGAAGTCCTTGTAAAAGGTCCAGTTAGCATGCAAATATGATATGATCTTTGTGTGTTACGTACAGGAATTCAAGAGACTCAAGACCAGAGTTCAACTTCAAATCAGAGAGAAGCTCTCTCATCTGTTACAAACAGATTTGAACTGCAAGAGGTACTTCAACTGTTTGGCACATTGTGCTTGAAGGTTTCTTTGTTAAGTTGTCTGCCTGATAACTTTGAGTAATTGTGTACAACACAGTATTGTTCTTCATCAGTCTGACTCAGCTTCGTTCTCTCTCTCCCCCTTTTTCTTTCTTTTACTTCTTCGTTTCCTCCATGCCTTAGTCATGCAGCCATCATTTATTTTATTTTATAACAGCGACTTATGAGTGCAGCAAAGCAGAAAAGAAAAGAATCTCCTTATGATAAGCTACGTCAAAAAACGGTTGACACTTTGGATGAGATGTTTAGGTAACATATTACTTAAAGGCACTTCACTGTATGAGATGTATGATATGAGTTTGCAGTGGACTCTTGCAAAACTTTGCATATTTACTAAATTCAGCACAATACATTGATCTTAACGGACACAGGTGGTGTTTTGTTTAAATGAAACTTCTGTATATTATGTAACATTGTCAAAGTGGTGCATTAGCAAAAAGTTATACATGTAAGTTTTCCGCATAATTGCATTATTTCATTTCTTTACTTGGGTTATGCCTGGTAGGACGTTTTTGGAGTACTGGTCATGCAAAGCACTAAGTCACACATTTGCCACTTCTCTCATTGATTTCATAACTACATTATTTTTATTTTTTACTTATCAGGAAGTTCTTGACTTGTCCACGAAACATGCCTCTTTACGAAGTTATGTACTATGACAATGTGCAAGAGATAAGAAAGGTTTGTATGCAGCTCAGTTAAGTAACTTAATATCGTAAATCGACTTAAATGCTTATACTGGCATAATACAGTCATCATCGTCAACATCTATTCCTCTGTGTCCCATGGGGACATAGTGTGTCCACAGTTGCCCTCCACCTCTGTCAGTCATGATCCACTCTTTTGGCCTTGCACCACACAAGTTGGCACCTGTCAGGTCTTACAAGATGCTTCTGCCCCATGTGATTCTTGATGCTGGTGCCATGTTTCTGTTTGCATTGTGGGTTCCAGTCCTGATTATGTCACGTCCTATTTTTCTCTCACCCCACCTTAGTGTATAATCAATGGTAAAATATAGCGCAACCCATTTTAAGTTACCTTCTATTTGTGTGGTGTAAAGTTGCTTAGTAATGTCTTGTATCTATCACAATCTTTTGCTCTCTGTTCCTTCACTCCAGCTTGTCAAAGCCCAGGTTTTACACTCAGCTTCAACAGTTCTTAGACTCTTAGTAGTCCCTCTTTCACTTAGTTTTTCATGCGTGACCCGAATGAAAATGACAAGAAAAAAAATGGACTAAGCGAGAGGGACTACTTGTAGTGTAACTGATATCATGGGACACTTGTATATATACAATTTTGTGCTGTCATTATGGTTTTCATCTATTCATCTTAAAGAGGTGACTTGTGTGCATTTTAGAGGGCAGTACATTCCATGTGCAGCACACAGCCATCAATTTAAATTTTTAAATGGTTAAAACAGTTGCTTTGTGAGATGGTAAATAAAAACAATTATAATTTGTTACACTCTGACAATTAGATGTACTTAATCTTATTCTCAGAATGTTTGTATTATTCTGTCATATTTAGCACTTGGTTGGGATGCCTCGTATTGCTATTCAAACAGCCCTTAGTAATCCACAACATTACCTCCAAGTAAGTACTGCACCATGGAGTTAGGTAGCCTGCAAGCATACTCAGGTTTGTTAGACTAGACCTTTCCCCGCCAGGTTGCATTACTTGCCGACTCTTTGCTATTGCATGTGGCTCAAACATGAGCTTGCTTGCTGGTTGGGTTATGATCTCTGCTTTTTTGGTGATTCAGAGGAACCCACAATAAATGGAGTCCTGATAATTTTGATCTAAAAAGGTAACTCCACACCAATATCCTATGACCTACATTGTAGGAGATCGTGATTTTATCCCTGGAAATGCTGGAAGTATTTAACTTCCTGGACAGTGATTGTTGTCTGTTGTTCCTTGAAATGTGAATCGTGATATTTGATTGTGAGGGATGGGATCTTCCCCAACACAGAGCATTATTTTTTTTTTTCCTTTTTTACAATTTTATTTACAGGACGATAACTTACATTACTTACAGTACTAATATTTTACTTACATTTACATTTACTTACATTTTACTTGCTACTTACACTACTTATACTTACACTACACATGCTTACACTACTTGCAATACATATATTACAATACAGTAACATTGATTTAATTTGCGGTTGGCGTCTATACAATGCTCTTTTCAATTATGGGAACTTTACAAGTGAACGTCTAAGTAAACATGCAAGTCAAAAAATGCTACATTTGTTTTCGAACTTATTTTCGATAGATCTGAATAATATTTATGAAATTAAATGTAAAACTAATCTGTAAAAAAAAAAAAAAAAAGAACAGCAAACACAGAGCATTATACAGTAACCTCTGGCTAGCGATACTGTAGATCTGGACAAAAAGTATCTTCCTAAACTGCTGTCATATTTTTATCACTTGTACACTGCAATCTAAAGGATGATTGAACATTTTAGTATCATGAACGTTAATCACACATGCCAGTTAGCCTCTCATTCTCACTGATGTTTAATTTAGTGTGAGTGCTGTCAGACAGATGTGGGAACAGTTCAAGACACTTTACCAGACATTTGCATAGCTTACAAACTTCACTTGGAGTGTGGCAGACTAATAAATCTCTATGACTGGCTACAGGTTTGAAGCACACTTTTTGTTGTCCTGTGAAAGCGGTTGTTTCCCTTTTTAGTGTTATTTCTTTTACCAGTAATCACTTCTTTCAGTTTTTATCAACATTTGCACGTAGGTCAGTCCTTGAATTGTTAAGTTTCTGTATCTTCTGCACAATGGTGAGCTTGCTGCACATTTACGCATGCTGTTGGTTTCATGTCAACTTTTTTTTTTCAGGCCTTCACGTCTGTTTTGGAGCCTCCATTAGCACATCAGTCTCCAAAGGGCTCACCAAAGAAGAAACAGAAAACAACTGAACAACTTCAGTATCCTTCTCATTAATTTGTTTCAAGTATCTACTGACAGTAAAAATTATTTTATTAGTCAGAAAAAATTGCAGGAATAGTCAAGTGTTGCCTGTTTATCCATAACATTTTATCAGTTATAGACGACTTTGCTAGTGTTTAGAAACAAGCCTATTACCTCCTTTCATATTTTTATTTGTAATCAAACCAGGATCTTTCGGAAAAGAATCACTATCTCTTGCAATTTCGGCATAAAGGAGAACACAAGACTTGAAGGTTGCATGTTGTGTCAGTTCTACCTTAACTCATCCTGCAGCGCTCGTTTCATCCAGGCTGTATCAGAACTTCAGTTTCTTGGATTCATCAAGTCGACAAGACAGAAAACTGATCATGTACAGAGGCTTACTTGGGGTGCATGTTGACGGCAGTTGCTGAAGCTGAATCACAATTTCATGCCGTTTAGCAATATTCATGGAATATATTTGCATTCATTGAAAATACTGCTGTGTTGCAAAACGAGTCCTGTAAAACTGATTCTGGCCCATGAGCTTGTAGAATTATTTATAAAATCAATGGAAAATAGTACATTATTTGACAACGCAACATGGAGGCATGTGATGAGTTATGGAAGACTGGAAGAGACAAGACACTTGTAGACAAGGGAGAAGGAAGATATTGCAAAATATGCCTATTAAAGAGAATTGCCCTGTACATTATTGACAAAGTTTGCTGGACGAGGTCAGCAAGACTATGCCATTTTTTCATGGTGCATGTTGTTTTGGAATTGAAATTTCTAAAACCCATTAAGCCAGGGGGAACAATGTGGTGCTTGCAAATTTCTTCTTCCATAAGGTGCAAGTGCCATTATAGGCACACTGGTGAGAAAGCAATAAAAGCTTGACTTTCTTCAGTTGCTGGTAAAATTGACCTTTGGTTTAAAGAATCTTTCAATGGATCATGTTTCCATGGATCATACCTTTTTTCACCCTGAAGATACAAGTATAAAGCTCATCAGTTGCGTAATTCTGTGTTCTTTATTTGGACCATTTCCAAGTAACCTGCTTTTACATGCAGCTATTTAAAGTTTAATGTTATACTACAGCACTACTACTCTGTTAGCTTGTAATGAAAAACTTGTGAAATAATAAGCAAAGAATCTTTGAGGAAAGAATGTTTACAAATTTAACTGATTTGAAAATATAATTATCAGTATACAAATAAATGTTTTCTTACAAAAAAAATACTATAAAGCTGGTTGTATGTAAGCAAACGTTTCTTTATGCCATATTAAATTAGCAACACAAATGAGCCAGGGGAGATGGGGAAATGAATTGGGTGAAAGATGTAAGGCAGAAGGTCTTAAAAACAACACTTTGCTCACAACCCCATCCTCTCTCTCTCTCTCTCCAGTTTATGCTAATCCTTTTTGGCAAAACGTTATGTATTCACTTTGACAATTGAATTTATTTGACATGTCCGTTTTACACAGTTCTTGAAATGTGATTTGCTAGTTGTCACAAAGATGACCAAACATTGTCAAAAATGTATTGATCACAAGGTTGAGTGGTAACATATGCCCTTCGCTGCTATAAATTAGGTGTGCAATAAACACATATGACATCCCTGGTTTAGTCAAGTTTTGGTTCATCCTAGTTTTATTTTCTTCTGTTTGCTTGTGGTTGGAGAACTCCTTTTCACAAGTGGCTTCTGGAGAGTAAGCAAAGCAGTAACAGGTTATCATGCAATTCAGTCACAATAGGGGAATTCATGCTGACGTCATTGTTTACATTTTTGCTCATTTGAATATGGCTTTGTGTACAGAAGAAAACATGTTAGATGGGAATTGACTCCAGGCAGTGAAAGAGCTAGTAAAACTCAATAGATGGTGAAATCTTTAGCTTTTCGGGTGTAATATTAAAGACGATATTGTCTTTCAAAAACTGCAAAATTTCTGAGTGACAAAAGTGCTAATGAGCTCATACATTCTTTGTAAAATTTTGAGTTTTTAAACCTGCCTTGCACAAAAAGCATTCAATGCATCAGGCTCATATTCATTGGCAGAGTTAGTTGTACTATGACCTTTCAATATTAAGAACTGATTTATTTGTAGCTCCATCAGAAACTGAATTGCTTACACTAATGAGACAAATAGTGTGAACAAGGATTCCCCTATATTAAAACGAATGCTTTTTGAAAGACCAGGAGCTTAAATTCTCATAGCACTGCCATCAATGCTTGAATATTTAAAATTATACAAGTGTAAGAAAAGAAATTCTGTGTGTTATCAGCAATATTACCTTGCAGTTAAAAGTCCACACCTAAGGCAGTGTTCCAAACCCAACAAATTTAACAAACCAATGTGATGTGACTAATTAATCAAAAGCTTCTGGAGGTCTTGTGATCTGAGGCTCGTTTCTATAAACCTTCTGGATTCATTACAAATCACTAGTAAAACTTGATGGCATATCCAAAACCTCAAAAGTTTGCCAAAAAATACTCAACTATGCAATGTATTTTCAAATTTTTTCTCGGTGTTTGGAAATATGGTCAAATATCACATCTCATGTTTGATATAATTATTATGTAAACTAGTAAATAACATGTTTGTTTTATACCTGAACAAGAAAAGCTCCCGTGTTAAGTCCATCAGCCAAAAGATGATGAAGTTTTGTTGCTTCTTCATGCATTAATTTCAAACTTTGTTTTATACCTAGAAAAGAATGTTCTCAAACTCATTATTTTCTTAATACCAATTCATAATAGAAGTTTTAAAGACAAATTGATTAACTAACAATTGAGGTGGTGGTTTGGATATTTTGATCTTAATCAGGATAAATTTTTATAATTTTATTTCTCCTTTTTTTCCTTGGTCTACATTTTTCCCTAGATTCCACACATTTTTTATTTACCTCCAATATTCTGTATTATTATACATTGTACTCACCATCAGCATTCTGATTGGCCAAGAGCCCCCTGATTATTTTAAGAATTCACATGATTTTGTGGCCAAGCATGATTAGGGTATAATCTGCTATCCAATTATATGTGCAGATTATACCTCGCGCAGTGCGCATGCCATCCTCGAAAACCCAGGGGCTACTAGCCGGGACGATGCGATATTTTTGGGCGAAAGTTTACTAGTAAACTTTCACCCGAAAATATAGCTCGCCCGAAAATATCGTATCAACCCGGCTAGTAGCCCCTGAGTTTCCGAGGATGTGCCCATGCATATTACACCTTTGGCTAAAGAGCGCGAGCACTAGAATGGTTTCGCAAGATGCAGCCGCTTGGTGCGTTTGTCCTTGTATTTTTAGAAGCACAAATAAAATCTACTTGCATTTCACCCATTTTCCATAAAACAATGTATAATAAAACACCGGTTTTTGTGATATCGGGAATAATCAAGGTCTTGGCAAGTGTAATCAGCCTGGGCCTCCGCCCTCGGCTGATTACACTTGCCTTGACCTTGATTATTCTCGATATCACAAAAACCTCATCCAATTATTGTTTATAATTTTTATAAACATGTTTTTCGCAACTTTGTTAATATTGGTCTGATTCCTTGAATTGGATGCTTTCATTTTGTAGTCATATGAATGTATGGCAGTTATTCAAATGAAATCTGACCACATGAGTGCACCTGGGGTGGGGAGTAGTGGGGAGGGGTGAGCAAGAAGGGGAGGGGGTGGGGAGGAAACAAAGCACTCATGTTATGCCCACCCCTTCTTCCTGCTACTTATTTTTTTTGTACTCGCTCACACTTTTGTTCCCTTTATGTGCTTTTGGAAATGCCTGCTATGCGGGCTAGTAAACATGAAGATCTATATTTACCTCCAGTTCCTTCAAAAGCCTTATCTGCTGTATCAATGTGTTTCTCAAAGTTGTCAAGCTAAAAAGTTATGATAAATATATGAATTTAGTCATTGGATAGCTTGCACTGCATATCAAGATCTCTATCAGTGTCATAATAATTTTAATAACTTTGGATCATGTGAAGTAAAGGCATCCATGGTCAAATGTTGATCTATATCGATTCCCCAATTTATACTTCAGGGCCCAGTTGTTCAAAGGCTGAATAACGCTATCCACCAGATAAATCACTATCCAGTAGATAAGTGTTAACAAAACAAACCATGCTATCTGCTGGATAGTGATTTATCTGGCCCCAGTTGTTCAAACGCTGGATAACGCTATCCACCGGATAAATCGCTATCCAGTGCATAAGTATTGACAAAACAAACCACGCTATCTATTGGATAGTGATTTATCCCGTGGATAGAATTATCCAGCCTTTGAACTGGGGCCTGGTGGATAGTGCTATCCACTTTTCGAACAACCAGGGCCTGCACTTCAGTTGACATTTGATTGACACAGTCAACATCTTGGTTGACAGTCAGTCAAGAGTTGACTAATTTGTGAGCGATGCATGAGTCAGTCATGGCTGACTATGGACTGACTGTTCATTGAGTGTCAATCAAGTATCAAGTGTGATGTTAAATAGATTTCAAGCTATTGATTTCACATATAGTTAACATGCGGCCAACGCCAACTTATTTTTACACATGACAGTGACCAACTCGAAAGCTTATTGGCTACTTTGGTCACTGTACACGATTAAATAGTGTTTTTTTTCTAGCTAACTCTTGTTTGTATTTTTATTTCTGCATTATTGTAAACTATGTTATATTAAATTGTATCTCTTTTGTAAGCAGTGTAAAAATAATAAAAACTCGAAAAAACTTGAAAACTAGTGTCAATCAAGATGCTCATCCGTACTGATTGAGGGTTGATCTTAATAGAAAAGTAACACTGTATATTGACAGCAGTTAATTTAATCTTCCTACAGCATTTCGTCTAACTCGGCAACAACAAGGCAGTTTCCTCTTTTGGAAATTACATATTTTTTCAGAATTAAAGGTCTTATCTTAATTAGTATTTATTGGTGCTGATTTATTTATATATTTTAAACAACATGGTATCTATAGATACTATAGTTACCATGTTGCATCTGTGGATACCATGGGTACTTACCATTTACATGGTAAAACCGGCAATTCCAGTTGGAAAATCAAATGGTTCGCGCCATTCTGTTTGGGAAGCTTCAGAAAATATGGGCTGTGATTTG
>CM042755.1:25580460-25616426 GCA_022496165.2 Catalaphyllia jardinei
TGAAAAACAATATACCAACACCTTATTATAATTTTGAATACTAATCCTTTTCTAAACCAGGGCTGTTATTAAGGGCCATAACCTGAAACACATGTTACAGCTGAATATGCTTGATTGGCCCTTGATGCTAGGGGTGACCTTAGCTGTCGTTGATACCATCCACTCAGAATGTTACAAGTTTGTTACAGATGTGAAGAACAAAGCTACAGTGACTCAAAACATAATAGCAGCCCTGTAAACTGTGACTAGTGAGTCATCATCATCATTACAGTGAAGCTTAGTACACGAAAATTCTCTATTTGTTTTTATCAGAAGTGTCCCTGTAAGAGTAGTCTGTGGCACTTTTTGAGGTAAGTCACTTGTCCATCATTTAGAAGAGGATTGACTTTAGTGGCCATAGCAAAGTGCTGCAGGTTGTCAAGATTTCCTTCACCTAATTTATAGTTAGGAACTGGTAAGATTTTTTGTCGGGCAAGCCAGTTTACCCAGCACTAGCCAAAAAACTGATGAGCAAGCACAGTGTAGCTGGCAGATGAAATAGGGTAACACGAAAAGCCTTTAGGTTATTATTCAACCTATATCTTTCAGTCTTTATTTTCATTCCTTGATTTACATATTTACAGTTGGAATGGCCCGAATATAACTAATGCTAGTCTAGGCGGGCCAGTCTATCAACATCTAATGACAAGCATTTTTATCAATAAATAAATTAACTTCTAACCTGCCCACAAAGCAATTAACCAGGAAAATGAAACTTACCTAGTTGATGGCATTTTAATTGCAGGACTTTACTACCTGCTTTGCATGTATCTGTGGCGGTTAAGTCTACGTAGCGACTTCCCCAAGCTAAGTTTGCTAGAAGTATTTTTATCCATGTTTTAATTGTATTGACCTGCCAATATTCCAGTCCGACCCAGCAGCGCTGGTGAGATAGGTGAGGCACGAGGGGTCATTTCAGTTTTGGGACCTGCCAATACCCTTTCTCTGAGTGGCGCTACTGGCCTAGCTGTGCTGCTGTTGCAGCACGTCGTTGTGTTTGTTGTTGTTGGCCTAGATGCAGCTGGAAGTGCCAGAGAAGTGACGCCTTAAAATGGTCACGCAATAGAAGTCGCCTGTCACCCAATCACCAAGCGGTGTTTATGTCTATTGCCATTACTTTAGTTAATTCTATGTTTGGGTAGAGTTCCATGTAGCTCAAATCTTAACTGGAACAGTGACATTAATAGATTAACTTCTAACCTGTCCGTGAAGCAATTAACCAGGAAAATGAAACTTACCTAGTTAATAGCATTTTAATCACAGGACTTTACTACAAGCTACCTCACTACAAGCTACCTCACTATACAGTTTATTCACTCTCACCTTATCTTCAGGTAATAGAATATTAGCTGGTATCTTGAAGATATTATTCTTTACATACACCTGAATAGAAGAAAACATATTTGAACTGGCAATCTACAAAAAATTAAAATTTATTACGAAAAAAAGGTTGAATCTTTTGTTTTACCTCAAATCTGTCAAATGCAACATCAATGCTTCGGTAAAAATTGTTGGCCATTTTATCACTTTCCTAAATTGAAGTTCAAAAAATAAAACAAATATCATTGAATCATGTACTGATAAACATGAATGGTCTGCAATGCATGCAGAAATATTATTTTACACCGCTTGTAAAATCTCATACAGTGAAACCTGCATTTAGTTGATCCCATATTGAGTGGATACCAGCTGAAGTCCCAAAATTTTCTTCCCACATGTACTGTAAAATAAACCTGCATTCAGCAGACACCTCTGTTAAGCAGATGCAGACAACAATACTAAGCTGTTTTGTTGCACAAAACCTGCAATAAGAGGACACTTCTAGAGGTCTAGCTGAGACTCCCTGAACATTGTTCAGCAATGTCATTTTAAAGCTAAGTGATTATTTCAGATTGCTGCATTGAGTAACTGGAGTTATTAATAATTATTAACTATTATTGCATAACATATTAGAACCTGTTTTGAAAAGACACCCTGTATGACCAAGTAAGTGGACACTAGTAAGGGTCCCAAGGATGTCCCCTAAATACAGATTTCACTGTAATTGCCAAAACCAAGGTGTTGATAGGTCAGAAGTAAAAAAAGCTAAGCAAAATATTCAGCAAGATTCTAAATGACAGTCCTTGTTATGGACCTCTAAAGACAGCTGATCAGATGCTGAGCCCTGCTAACAAATTTGTTCCGGTAGGTCTTGTAATCTTAAAGCACTTTAAAATTGTGAAATTGCAAAGGCATTCAAACTATCTACATTCACTGGAGAGATTATCTTGGCAACTGAAGGTATTTAAGTATTAACATTTTTAAAAGTACAGTAGCTCTTACCGCCTGGAGTTGTTCTTCTGTTACAGCACTTGACAACAAGGGCTAAAAGTTAAAACAGGAAATTGTTAAAAACTCCTCATTTTAAGCTCTCAAGTTGGCTGGAAATTTGCCAAGTTCTTTTTTTGCCCATTTGTGGACCTTGCCACCATCATGGTCTATACAAACACAAAAAACAGAAGAACAAGGCCCATCTCAGCCACCTTGAGTATGACTGAACAAGCTTGGCCAATAAAGGATTTGTTAGCTATATGGAAGAAGAACAGTATTTTCTGTGGGACACAGTGGGTAATCCCAAGTGGGCAATATATATATCTCATTAACCAAGCGCGAGGGCCATACTGGGAGAATATCGGCCCAAGGTCTTGACAGTACAGACAGAGTGCAGCAAGGTCCGTACAAAAAAGACAGAGGGCCGATATTCTACCAGTACGGTCCCGAGCAAGCTTGGTTAATAAGAGATTTATTATACGACTGCATGAAGAAAGCTTTGAAGGTTTTTCACAGGTGCAGGATCATTCGGGACAATGCCCAGTCCAATACTTAGAGAATATTGGACCAGCAGTAGAGCATTTTGATTGGTTGATTTTAGTTATTGGCCCTTTGAGTGCCTGAGTCGTGTAATAAACTGCCATTATTGAGTCTTGTATGGCTCCATCTGACAAGGACTGGCAACTACTAAATTGATTGGCTGAAATCAATATTAAATTAACAAATGGTGGTCACTCAACTAGTTTAGCTCTTTAGTTATTTTGGGTGACCAGCAACTGTATGTATTTTTAATTTATTTCTTGTTCAATTAGTTATTTAGTTAATGTTACAGTTCAAATAAATCTTGTCTTGTCTTGTCTAGATTTTCCCATCTAGGCCGGCATCTAGACTGTTAATGTTTTGCAGTGAAAAAGTTGCAAAGTAAATTGCATAATCACGAACTGTTTTCTTCTAAAAATATTTATTCATGGAAGTGCCAAAATCCCTGATGAGAAAAAAGTGAAGAGGACAAGCAAACTTTGGTAGAATTTTCATTCACCTTCCAAAATTATGTCAATTAGTACAAACCAGTTACACTAAACAAATTAAATTTTCTTGTTTGCCATATAATAAACATAGTCCGTCTGTATGGGAGAATCTTGACCTTGGTCATGTGTACAGACCTCACTATGTTCAGTCTGTACTCATGAACCTTGGTCAAGATTCTCCCATACTGACCTCCTGCTTGGTCAATAAGAGGTAATTATTTTATGGCACAGTAGTCTTGAGGGAAATCCAAGCGTTCTGATTGGTTCTTTCTTGGTCAGGATTTCACCATATGGACTGTTTCCATGGAAATGGTCATAAGCTGTGTATTTTTTTGTTTTCGAAAGCAGGCAAATTCAAAACAAACATGGCCTGTGTGCTACATAATAAACTACTTGCTAACCTAGCTTGCTCGAGCTGCACCGGGGAATATTGGCCCTCAGTTGATTTTTTGTACTGACCTCGCTGTGCCATGACCTTGGGCCAATATTCCTCAGTACGGTCCTCACGCTTGGTTAATAAAAGGTTACTATGGAGTCTAATAATAGTAACTGAACTGAGTACATATGTATAATTTCAAAAATTATCGAACGAGCACACAGTGTGAATTCGATTTGAAATCACAATATTACTATGATTTCAGACCAAAATTGCCTGACCCAAAGTTTAATTGCTTCTTTATTAGATCCATTTTGAAATAGCACAATATTTGCCAGACAATGGCTTTTCTGTCTTTCATTTCCCTGCAAATGAGATTGGTTAGTTTTAAAAAGCCTTAAAATCTGATTGGTTGTTTTGTTTTACTGTCCCACTCTCATTGGCTGAGAAAAAGATGCAATTTAGAGCAAAAGATAAGTGCAATTTGTGAATAAATTGCACTGCTGAGAGCCATCACATTGCAAGGATTACCAGTGATTTCCAAATGGATTTAGAGCTGAAAAATAAGAGTTCGTTTTATGAGCTCCTACATCTTATATTCATCTCCTATGTTCATATTACACTTAGGGTTCATGTGGCCTTTTTAACCCCGTGAACTAGATCTAATCTGCGATATGTGAATGAAGTTTACTTACTTAGAGGTCCGGCGTTATATACAGTTCTGTATAATGACAGCTAAAAAACGCAACCGTTGATGGGTCAGAATTCCGTGTTACCACTAAGAGAGCTGCCGTTAATAACATGACTTTTTATGCATTTTGAAAGAGGACTTTTCTGCTTAATAACATGACTGCTTAATAACATGACTTTTTATGCATTTTGAAAGAGGACTTTTCTGCTTAAGTTTAGCTTACCTCGCTTTTGAGAAGATTTTCCAGTTCTTGAAAGCAGTCAACGACATAATCATTCACTGCATTATACACTGAAGGTTAAAACAAATGGTGTTAATAAAAAAGCATCGGCTTAGCTTACAGCTTCACTTCAAAATTTTGAGCCTTGATTCTTATGGCTTCAGGCGAGCCGAAAGAAATCAGAACTAACCTCCATCTACGAAGGATTCTGGTGTAAATCCGAAGAATTGAGTTTCATATTCGTGTTCGGTAGGTTTCGTATCAACAGGCTCCATTTTGCTGGGATACAAATTGGAAAGATTCTACATTTTTCGCTAAGTCAGAATATTGCAGCAGGGCCTCCAGGGCCTTGGAACTTCCCGCCAATGCCTAGAACACAATGTTTAAAGGGGAGAGGGGAGAGGAAGTAATTTTGTTTTTTGTTCTGATAGCGATAGTATAATCCAAAACGCTTTCATAGGCTTCTTGTAGTTATAATAATAAGTTTTCTATAAAAAATCCTTCATGGAACCACTGTTGTGAGGAAATTAATTTTTCTTATTCCTAGAAGTTTTCTTTTACTCACTCTGCACCCGTAGGGTCTCTTTAGTTGCTTTATACAGGGGACTGGTACTAGTGTATATTTTATTTGTTCTGTTTATTTGGCTTCACAACGGTCGGAGTAAGCTCACCGAGATCTTTGTAATTTGTTGTCAACCCTTTTTTCACCTTTTTACTTCCTTAGAGTGTGTGGATCTCATTCCGGTGCTCTTAAGTTAGGTAAGGAGTTTATTTGGTACATTTACTTCGTTTTTAAGAATCATTAGTTGTATTGGGCATGAGTCTTCTTTCATCTCGCGTGCTCCTCGGAGATACATCTCATGCAAACCAAAAAATAACTTCGGTTTTAAGTGTTAACATCATTATGTTGCTAATGAATGTCAAGTGAACTCAGTACCTGTATGCTGACCTGATCTGATCTTTTCACCATGCAAGATTTAGTTGTTATCCTGAGCTCACACTGTACAAGGGTATTTCAGTGCTCACTCAGTCAGCAACATGTTATGTCTGCATTTGCTTGTCTGACTGTTCACGATCAGTTTTAAGGTTTATAAATTCCAAGTTACCTTATTGGTCCATGTACCGGTTTTTCCCTTAAACATATTTTGCCTTCTGTTCGTTCTTTAAGTTCAATGTTCAATTTTTCTTTCTTTGAAAGTGAGGTCTGCAATCTAGCAAGTGTCATTCCTTGGCAGATATGTCTACATTGTACAGGAGATGAATATTACATTGAATCTCTGTAGCATACTCTGCTAATTATAAATTTCAAAGCAAAACGAATTGGTATGGTTTGTGGTGTACTATAAATCTGTTTTCTCTCGGGTAGTTTTAGAAACTTAATTCTTGATCACCAATCCTCAGTTTCCACAATGGATTACAGTCCTCAGTCCACAGCTTCATCCATGCCATATGAGTCCACTGTGACACACACCATGTCAACAGCCGATGACATCAAGACTCAGCACAGACAGTTATTTAACCCAGTCACCCCTGATATCTCACCTCCTCCACAGATGTCAAACGGAGGAATCTCCCTGAAGAGTAAAGAACCCCCAGTAAGAGTTAATTAAGCCCAATCCCAAGGATCATTAAAGCTAGGCACACACTAGGGGACTGGTCACACGGACTAGTCATAGGGACTTATCCCTTAGTGTGTACACTCTAGAAATAGTGTGTACACTAGAAAATTGACAGATTTGTAGGACTATTGATCCCTGCGACTAGTCCCAGAAATCAAACCAGCTTAATTCATGGGACTAGTTACAGGGACCAAAAATGTGGTCCCTGCGACTAGAATTTCGATGACTGGACTGGTCCTTGAAGCAAGTCCCTGCAACAAGTCCCTGCAACAAGTCCCCTAGTGTGTACCTAGCTTAATAACTACTTATAAACCAAGAGTGAAGTCTTATGAGAAAATCTCAAACTAAGATCTTGCTGTAAAGCTGGAGTGCTGGCCAAGTAATTAATTCTGGCAAGGCTGAGATTTGCCCTTTTCCCATAAGGACCAAATGTTTGAGGTTAATCTTTTTGATCAGCATTAGAGAATCATGATCTCTGACTAGTTCTGAGTTTTTTGAGCTTAGATTGTCAGCCAGTTAGATGTAAGTAGAATATTATGACCAACTAAAGGGAGGGTTTCACGTTTTAGTGCATGTTTAATATGTTATCCGCTATAGAAATTCATAAAATTTATTTTATTTAATTCATAAGTTAGCCAGTGCATGCTTTTATCGCAGGCCCAGTTTTTCATTATTTATGTATGTACCAATCGTAAGCAAGGTACCTAATTTTGTGTACAAATAGCCATAAAACCATCAACCCTGGAATAAATTGTAGCAGTTGACACTAAATTCAACAGTTGACAGCACCTGTGAAATCCACCAAAATCTCCTGTGAATTTTGGGCTTCTGTCATTCTGTCATGACTAACTATAACATGTGGTTACTGAACTACATCTGGGTGGGTTTTTTTAAAGTGATAACACTGATAAGAGTGAACAAAAGTATTTTGATTTAGAGATGCGCTGAACCATAAAACCTCCCTACGAAGGATTGTAAGCTCTGCCAGGGTGACATCTCAATTGACAGTTTGTTGATAATCAGCTGAAAGTCAACTGACTCACATGTATTGATTGGCACTTGATAGGATTTCCGCAAAGATAAGCTAATTTTTTACAGGTGTTTAATGGAGATGTTGACCAAGTGTAGATCAAGTGTCAACCAAGGTCAATAAGTCTACTGAGCAGTGACTGATCCAGATCTTGAGCTAGGGGGAGGGGGAGGGGAGGTTGGTTTTGTTTTCCTTGCCCTGCTGGCTTTTCCTCCCTCTGTGCTTTTTTCTTTTTTTAACCAAAATAGGGGGTGGGGAGGGGGGAGTCGGGCCCCTTGGGCCCCTCCTCAAGATCTGCTATTATTGAGGCTATTGCCTCAAGTACACAAGACCCAAAAACTCAAGCTTGGCTGATTGAAGTTTTTTTTTTACCAGATCATACCCAGAACCCATTACTCCCCTGCATTGACTCTGTTGCCCGATAGTTATAATTCTCTTTTCTGTTCCCTCTGTCTTTTTTTATTCTCCTTACACCTTTGTCTTCAGTTCTCTCCTGTACTAGAATTGAGCAACATGACAAATACAGATATTCAAGAAATGGAACAAGTTAGAGAACATCTTCAACTGATGCTGCAAAACTGTAAAGGATTCAATGATCATCAAGGAGATTATGAACCAGCACCAAGTACAACAACTGCAGGTTAAGAGTAGTAAAATACATGACTACCATTTATCTAAGAATAAAAATTAGCGATTAATAATAATATGAATGATGTTTTGGTAAACAAACTACATGTAAACTAAAAGTCAGATTCTTGCAAGTTCTTTATATTCTAAGGATGTGTGTGACAGTCTTGTTGTGTGCAATTGAAAACACTGCAATGTGGAATGCAGAGTGTTAATAATTAGGTTCTAATTAATTACCACTGTTTAACACTCTTTTACAGACTATGAAACACAAGGCAATGAAGCTGATAAAGAATCCATTGCCAGTGTTGAAACTGCATCTTTGTTACAAAGATTGCTGCCAAACTCTTCCCCACTTTCTGAGCTCCAGGTATTTTTGGTTGACTCTGCATTAAAATTTTCTATAGAAAATTCTTTGGGTTTGGTTTTCTTAGACTGCTCTTCAGGATGTCTGTTTTTAAATCAGTGATAAGTTAGTATGTGATAAAAGGGTTAAACTCCATGTTAACTTAATATTAGACTACGAGCCCAAGTTTTCTACAAGCAGATCGTCAGTGAGACGCAGCCAAGTTGTCTATCGCTAGGGTGATATCACTAGGACGAGTAGTCTAATTGTTTAAGTATAAATTTACCGTAGTCTCATTACATAAAAAGGAAAAAATGTCAAGTAACACATAGAAAAAGAACTGTTTTATTATGTTGCATCAGGTTCAAACGTGATGCGTGATGTGCACTGATGCATAACTGTTTTCTATCAGCAGATAGAAAACGGTAATATGGACAATCAAATTCACGGTAATTTATGGTAAATTTATACTAAAACTCAAAATACCATACCCAAATTTGCAATTAGCCGATCAGAAGCTGGGTATATTGTTCTGATATCCTGTGATTTAGTCACTGACCTGATATGGCCAGGATATCATGATCATATTCATTTAATATATAAATTTGTGTTATTTATCAAGCATGAATGTACTCACCACTTCTGTTTGTGTGGCAAATAACAAAATACAATCATGTGGTTGATTTAAGGTATGGTAAATACTTTTGGTGGCATACCAGGATCATTTGATCTCACCATTGATATTTTAGCTCAAATAAATCTCACCAAAATACAAACAATTGCTCGACCAACCTCACCTGATGTTATGCCAAAACAGACCAAAAAGGAGCAAAAAATACAGCTTACTAGTTGTCAAAGAAAGGAGAGAATTAAACAATCATCTTGACAAAACCTATGAAAGGCATTAAGTTAATAATTAAAACCAGTCAGAGAAATTTGGTCTGTTATCACTATTAATTAGGTTCATTTTCAAACTGGCGAGCAAGGCATGTCATCCCATGATCAGCACAACAGACAAATGGTCTCATTCTCAGGAGATAGAAGATTAAAACCAATTCCTAGCAGTAAAGTTACAAGTGATAAAACACTTATGTCTGAAAATTCACTGCTGAGGGATCAGGTGGAGAAGGAACGGTTCAGAAGAAAGGTTAGTGTTTATCAATATATAGTTTCTCCTTGTAGTGTTCATACATCATTAGGTAAAATCTGCGTACAAGTGAAGTGTTCCACCAGGGCAGTGCTTATCTCCCGTTTCTGTAGCATGAAGTGACTAGGAGTATTTTCTTCTTCCCCCTGAATGGGATGCTAATCCCATTACAGGGTTACTCCTAAATGTAACATTAAATTTGCTGGTACTCAGTTATGTACCTGGGTGGAGAGAGGAACTTGGGAGAGTAACATGTCTTGCCCAAGAACACAACACAATGTTCCAGGCCACTTGAATCCAGACCACTCGATCTGGAGCACACTAAACATGAGGACACCACACCTTCACTCACACATCTTTAAGCAGTTGTTAAATGAAGGGGATAAGAATAATCATCAGCTGTCTGATTAATGTACCACCTTATTTTCAGAGCTACCTTTAAAAGAAGTGTATGGTAATAATTAATGCAGAATAAATTTATTTCTCATACCAGGAGAATGTGAGAGTAAGCATTAAAGTCAGTTTATAATGATTTGGTGGAAGCAGTGGATATTGACCCGTTGAAATTCCATTTTGATACCCTGCATTGAAAACCTTTCTGGGACCCTGCAATAATACCCTGCAAGACCTGGAACTAGTGTTGTTCTGTTCTGTATAATTATGTACTGCACTGTACAAATCTGAGAGTAAAAGCACATCAATAAAAGAAAGAAAAAGTCCGTAGAATTGATTTCTTCATCAAACACACCATGTGAATGATGAAGTTCCTACTTGCACTGTTCAGTGGTTTGTCAGTTTAATTTTTCTATTTGTTTGCAGCACTGTGAGCAGCAAATACAAGAGCTACATGGAAAGGTGAGTGTAATTGTGTCCAGAGGAAGGACATGTACATGTAATAACTTTTGTTGTTATATAGCTGGCGTTTTTCCCACTACAGCGTACCCATTCATTGGCTAGTTGATCGTCACATGACTTCTAACAATGAAACTGTTTCCCGCCAAATGCCATGAGGGGGCAACATTATGAAAACTATGACGTCAAACGTGAAACAGTTCACTGTTACCCGCGAAATGTTGACCGCTGTTGCTCAAATCTCAGCACATTTTTCAAAATTTGCTTTTGTTTTGTTTTGCTATATAACAAATCACTAAAAATGACTGGTCCCTTGGAGAACAGTGAATTTTGTTTCCCTCGAATCCAGTGTTTCCCTTAACTTTGTCTCAGGAAACATTGAGATTCCCGGGAAACAAAATTCACTGTTCCCCTTGGGACCAGTCATTTAGTGTTAAATAACAAGTGACAAAAGAGCATTTGAAATGTATGTATATTGGTATATTATAGGTACAGTGTAACTTCATGAGTGCATGTAATAAACAGAATCTCTTTATCAAACAGTAGAGTCGTGTCATTGCCGAATATATTGCAAAATAGACAATCTTCTGTTAGTGATTGTCCCATGGAAATCTCTGAGACAGTCACAAAAAGAATATCACACCCTTTGCTTACAGTTACTTGAGGTTCAACAGCAATTAGCAGTCGCTGTGTCTGCAGAAAGAAAGAAGGATGCAATGATTGAACAACTTGACAAGGTTGGTGGTTACAGTGTGATGATCATTTTGTTTTAATTACAATTTTTTATATGTTATTTGTATGCACAACAATAGCTGAAGAAGTTGCATCATATAAATTATTATAATTATTATTATAGATTATAATTAATATAGTTATAGAATGAATGATGAATATGTACTTACAGAAATTGTAGTACTGCAAGAGCTCTGTGCCAAAGCACTGTGATTTGATATTCTTTTGTTTCAGACATTGGCTAAAGTTGTTGATGGATGGAAGAAACATGAAAGTGAGAAGGTAGCCATTATCAATCAACTGAAAGTGGAAAGAGAAAATGCAGAACAATCTCAGCAACGACAACAAGAGGTAACCATACCACAGGTTTTATTTTCAGGTAACAATGTTCCACATGACATATTTTACCTGTTGGTTAATTTTGATGTTTCAGATGTTGTTACAGTTTGAGAAAGAATTAGCACAAGCTGTGGAGGCTTTGACAAAGGAGCAAGAAAAAGCAGCTCAGGCTGAGAGAGAGAAACAGACACAGGTAGTGAAACCTTCTGAAAATGCACTGTCTCACTCCAGACCCGTTGGTCCTTTTAGGGTTGAGTTTCAAATCAAAGAGAGAGAAAAAGTACTGAGAGAATCATATGGAATTAAGGACGTTCACGCCCATTGCTACTGCGCATCTCTAGTGTGCATCCTATACATGACGTGGCACGTGCCACGTCATGTATTTCAAGCGTGTGTAACGAGTCGAAACTCAACAAAATATAGAGCTGATGACCTTTGCATTAACTTGGTGTGCGAACATCTTTGTTTGATGCTCGGTGACCCCACTTTTTTTCGGCAGACCACTTCCTTTTCTGATTCTTTCCCTTATACTAAAAAACAAAAAAATCTGTATGTGGGAAGTTTTTATTAATCATTTCTCTTATACTGTTCAAATAGGGTCGAATTGGTACATGGATACAGGTGTGCATGACTTAGAAGTTGCATTTTTTAAGGCTAATTCTTTCTGATTTAATGAGATATGTAGCAAAGATCTATCAAATAGGCCTATATATGCTGTGGTAAACACATAACTTAGATATGATTTTTCAACTTAATTATATGCCGATAGTAATGAATCCGGCCAGAATCGCCTCGAGTGACTGGAAAATCTAGAAATGCTATGGTGCGCCGCATCTTCAAAATGAGTTCGGTGACCCCCGAATTTTATACATTTTTAATCTAATCTTATCATTTTCTACCTGCATTCAAAGTTTTAAAAAAATCTGTATGTGGGAACCTTTTGGGCACGGACGTCTTAAAGATGAAATAGGTTATTTGTACTAAGGCTTGATCAACATCTTAGTCAACAGCCAGTTCAGAGTCTGCTAATTTCACAGACATGGCATTGAGTATCTATAGATGCTTGAGTTGATTGACACTCGGTCAACTACAACAACAACAACAACAACATTGACTTTATTTTTACAATACTGAAAAAAAGCCTTTGTAGCCTGCAGTTAGCAAAGCTAATTCTTACTAGGCGGGCTACTTAAACTGACGACTATTGATTGATTGTCAATCGAGATGTCAATTGAGTGTCGATCAAGATGTCAATTGAGATATCGATTGAGTGTCTGTCGATCCACACCCAACCATGGATACCTTTAATAGTATACAGGATCTGATGGAATATCAATATCAAAGGAGAATACAAACCTGGAAGATTTTAATTTACTTGTAACTTACAGTGTCTGACAGGTTTAATTTAAGAGTTATCACCAGTTTTGAATGACTTTCAGCTCAAACAACAAAAAGAGGAGAGAAGCAAGCTACTGGAATGTCTGTCAAAAGAAAAAGAAGCAGTGTCGCAAATTGAACATGAAAAAGTGCAAGTCATCAAGGACAAGGAAGAAACAGAAGACAAGTACATTCAATCTGACCAAGCTTTGAAAGAAGTAAGTGAAATGTCATGTTTTTCACGTATCTTCATTTTGACTCATCACCAGTAGATGAGCTTGGGAACTGGTGCCTGAGGTGGATGAAAAGGCTAAGAGCAAGAAACTGCAACGATTCACGAAAAAGTCAGCAATGCACAGCAGTCAGTAATCCGCAAAGATAGCTAGCTAGGTGAATGATTCGCAAACATCAGCTGCAAAGCTGGTTGTGATAGTCAAATGACATACAAATTACCTTTTACAGTCTGTGATTAATCGAAGCCTCTTATTGTGATGCATTTTAACATCTATTTAGCAAGTGAAGATTTCTGAAGAACTCCAATCAAGAATTGACGTTCTTGAAGCTGAACACAATGAGGCTTTGGCGAGAGAAAAGGTAATAAGAAAATATTTAGTGATTTACACATTAATTAATTGACTCGTTGATCAATTTTTAATAACGAATAAGAACTCAGTAAATACATTTTTAATCATTTAAGTTTGGGATTATTTGACATGGTAGTGACTAAGAATGCCTTAAGTTTTTTGTATCTTGAGTGACTATAGGCTGGTACAGTATTTTTTTGTTGTGAATGCTTTTAGCAATCATTTAATTAAACCCCATAGTTCTGAAATCATGTAATTAAGACCCTGCAGGGGTGAATGGTTTATTAGGGAGGGAGTAGATCATACTTTGAAATCTAATAAGTTAATATTATTGATGATGTGCATACAGAAGGTGTAAAAGTAGGAATATGTGCATTTGTCATCAATAACAAAAGTCCCCAACAGGTTTGTCAAAAGTACCATGCAGTAGTATGTGAACACAGACAGACAGACTTCCAGCTTTTGTTTCATGCCACCAAAGCCAGAAATCTGTCTGTGTTGCAGGCTACTGGCTGCTTGGCTATTGCTATTTGTCTGATTTTTCAAAAACATATGAGAACATTTGAAAGGCAGCAGGCAAGAACGTCTCCTAGATATTTTGCTAAAATCAAAAATGGCCAAAACAGCTCCAAACTTCGCATGCCAATTTGTTTATACCTGTAGAAAACTGCCTTGCACTTATTTCCCCTCGTATCTGTTGCGTATTCCAGAAATAAAGTATGCAAAAACACTTGCATGTCACAGTCCGCATCTTTTGGAACTGTTTTGTTACACAATACTATTAGCGTTGTTTTTCTTTGAAGTTTTTTCAAATGCTGACTTTAACTCCTAGGGTTAAGAGTTCCCAGTTTTATTACAGTTAGGGTAAGGGTTACCGCTCAAAACTAGGGTTAGCGTTGAAGGTTAGGTTTATGAAACAAGGTTAGGGTTAGCGCTAACGCTTAGTGTTAGGGTTAGAGTTAACGTTCAGGGTTAGGTTTATTGCCAAGGGTTAGGGCTAACGCTCTGAGTTAGGGTTATTGTTTAGGGTTAGCACTAGTGCTTCGTGTTAGGGTTAGCGCTTCAGATTAGGTTTGAGTTAAGGTCAGGATACGTAAGCGCAGTGTTAGGCCAAGGAAAACAATCTCGACTTTGGAAATCTATTGCACGAATCGATATCTAAATCAAGTCAATGAGTAATGCCTAGAGAGAGAGGTTAAACGTTTTGGAAGTCGGTACATCAGTGATTTATTAAATGTTTCGAGGTGAAATTATTTTTTTGGTACAAAACTGCTCATTCCATGAAATGATTATTTCTGACAACACAGAAAGAGGAAGCCTTAAGCTAACACGCTGCTCATGCTGAAAAAAGGTGCATGAATCAGAAAATTTATCAGCAAAGGAACGCTGAAATATAAAGCAAAACTTACATTTGAGCCGAAGTTTTGCAATCAGGCGTTCTTTGTCCTTTTTTTTTCACGGCGGGCTCAATCCTATCACAATTCAAAGTAATCATCTGCTTGGAAATCTACCTTACACACTCACGGAACACTTGCTTACCAATTTAACCGACCTGCGATTTCTCTTTGCCCTGTAGAAATGGCTTTGAATCTGTTTAAATTAACTTTTCACCTAACACAGGTCAAATTCAAGGACTTTGCTGCCTGGCCTTTCTCGCCGGTTCCCGGCCGTCTCTGAGTCACATAAGTCACACGCACAATGGTCACGGTGCTTTACGTATGAAATATTATTATGGGATATCGCAGAAATTTTTACAGTGGAGGATGTTGAACAAATTTTAATTTCCAGAAAATAATAAGTCTAGAAAGCAGTTCTAATTTCCAAAACTGACACACGCCGAAGTTTAGCAAATGAGCCGTAAGTCCACGACGGATGCTTTGTTTTGGAAGAAGAAGCGTTTCTAGACTCTACCGCCTGGCTCACTTGTTCCTCAGTGGCTAAGTTAACGACTTCAACCATGATCTCAGAACAAAAACACACCTCGGTTCTTTGAGGCATGCTGGTGACTCATCGAGAGTCAAAGGCTCAATGATGCCAAATCTCCTACCAGGTGGGCACAAATATTCCTTGAACAAGCGTTGAATATTGCTGGAAATAACAGGCAAACTTTGCTTAATGCACAGGTAAGCTCTGAATTTGTGTTACTGCTTTGCGTGCCAAAAGCATACGTCACAATTCAGCTAAAAACATATCAATAACAGATCCTAATGAGTAAAAACAGCAATTCAATTACCGGTACAATAGATATGTCAACTTGTTTTTTGAAAGAAGTAGAGAAACAGAACGAAAAAAAAAATGATTGACCTCGTAAAAGGTTTCTTTTGTTTTTTGTTTAACAATCGATCTCCAAAAGATGCCGCTTGGAAAACTGAATCAGTTTTGCATACGTTATTTCTAGACAACGAAGAGAACAACAACGAAGGTAAAACAAAGCCCACATGCCAAAATTCAGCTACTTTTGAGCACTTTGAAAATGGCCAAAAAATCTAGGGGACGTTCTTGCATGCGGCCTTTTATTTGCTTCCTACTCCAGCATTAAAAAGCTATATCTACTTCAAACAATTCTTTTTTTTTGACAACCCTGCTGGAAAGAAAGGACTGTGTGTTAAAGGTGTTAGATGGATTATAATATATATCAAGGCTTGGGTGTATAACAGGAAGTGGGGTAGATATTAAATGCAGAATTTTTAATCACATGAATTGAGTTTGCAAATGTCTTAGTAATGCTTGGATACCTGGATAAGAGTTTGTATACTGTAGTTAGCTTAATAGGGCTTATAAGTCTGTTCTAAAGGTTGGCACAATGTTTCATTTGATCAGGAAAAACTACAAAAAGAAATACAGGCATCCAAGGTAAATTCTTGTTTTAAGAATTTTATTAATAGCATTTTAAAGCCCCTGACCCATGAAAACTTGCCCATTCGCTTATTCATTTGAACAGGGTTAGTACAGGTCCTGGAAAACCTGGAAAGTTCTGGAATTTTATTATTGCATTTTCCAGGACTGGAAAGTCCTGCAAAAAGGCCACTGGTCCTGGAAAGTTCTGGAAATGTGTTAAACTTACCGGTAACTAAAAAAATATGAAGTGTATAGAAGGCAGTGAGGAGAGTTAACATTGAGATCTTGGGAGTGTAGGGGTTAATGCTTATTTTACCTGTAAAATATAGTTAACTAATATCACAACCTTGGTCCTTAGTGTTTACCAGCGTTTTCATCACCACTAAACATCTATTACAATCATTTCGCAAAAGGGACCTTGCGTGACATTACTTATTATATAGCTACCTTGTTCTGCATAGCACAACATAAACTGACCTTTGTGTCTTTGAACAGTACTTTATTACAACTAGACATTGTTAGTAAATGTAATCGATACCAAGGTATGCTTATATCCATTAGGCCGAATTGCATACCTCATTCTTTGCCTTGCGAGTACACGTTGCACAATACGTTTTATCAAGTTTACTTCGCCTTAGTGCTGTATTTTGTCCCACCACTCCCCTTTCCCCCTATTTCAATAAAGCTGGACCACTGGCTTGGGTGCACACCTGCCACTTCCCTTGCATGTTGCAGGCTGGGTGGGGCTCCTGCCCCACCTTAGCTTTCACTTACACCCGGGTGGGGATGCACCTCACTCGTTGGCTCATCCATACTTTGCAGGGTGTGTCGCTGCCACCCTTGTTGCGTTACTTATTATTGCTAGGGTGTGTTGCTGCCACCCTTGTTGCGTTACTTGTTATTGCTAGGGTGTGTCGCTGCCACCCTTGTTGCGTTACTCATTATCACTAGGGTGTGTCGCTGCCACCCTTATTGCCTCCATTTGCAGGGTGTGTTGCTGCCACCCTCCATTTATGCTAGGGAGCACCCAATGTCTTTAGTCCCATTTACTGCCAAAGATTGTGTTGTGTATTTATTACTATTATGTTAGCGACAAGTTGTTAATGTGAATTTTAGAGTCCTTGAAAAATCAATCTGAGTCATGGAAACTTGCTTTTGAAAAAGGGTACAAACCCTGTTCATTGCTTGAGAAGGCTGATTACTATTTTTTTAATTTTTTTTTTTTTTAATTTTAACTGCAATGATAAACTCGGGACTGTCATTAAGTTTTGATTCATCTGTACCTTGGTTTTCACATCGTCCTATAACAAACTTGTTACTTTGTCTAGATGAATTGTATCCACTACATGCCAGTTCACGCATAACATCAAGGGTCTATCAAACATGCTTAGCCATTTTAAATAGACGCTATGGGTTACGGCCCTTATTGACGGCCATGCAATTTCATAATTTTTATTAATTATTTAGGATGGCCAAGCTGTCCTTGCATCAGTTCAAAAAGAAGTTCAGCATCTTGAAATGGAACTTGATACAAGCAATAGAGAGAAGGTAGTAATTTTATATTGTAACTCAACTGTGATTTACTAAGTCAAGAACAGTTTATTTCTTAGGTTCCATTAATTATTAATAATGGAAGAACTTGTAATAAATGACCTTTGTCTGAAGTCTTAGTTTACAGGCGATAGGTTGATTTTTGCCTGAGGTACATGTAACTTCCTTTTTTATCTGAGGTCTACAACAATAATGAAACAGGTCATAACATGAATAGACCATCTAAAGTTACATTTTAATTTTTCTACTCTTTATGTGGAAGCTTGTCAAAGCTGACTCTAGACAATTAAACTTATTATTATAACATTCTACAATAAATGTTACGTTCTAAACTTTTTAGGAGAGCTTAAAGATGGAGCTCCGCTTGATGGAAGCTAAGCATGAAGCAAACAGAACCAAAGAAGAGACAGAGAGACAAGCTGAACTAGAGAGAGAGGTTAGCAATGCACTTCATAAGAGTTAACAATATTATACAACCTCTGAAACTGCTTAAATTTAAGTCAAGAATTATTTGGGAAAATTGTTCAGTTTTGAGACCCATTGGAACTACTGGAATAATTGTTACAGTTCAGCAGAGTCATTTAAATTTTAGCTATTTTTCATTTTTTCCTTCTAACAGATGACTGAGCGGTTGGAGGAGATACATGAGCAAATGTCAAAAACAGAAACAGACATAAGAGAATCGCACAGAAAACAGGTATTTAGTTGACAAAAAGAAGAGATTTCAGCTTTTAAGTAGTTTGCTTCTTAAGATCTATTTTCAGTGGTGCTTGCTTGATTTGGTGAAAATTCAGATTGCTGGGGTCCTCTACTCACACTATTATCTGCTGATTCTGATTTAAAAAGTGTGTCTGGAGTCTGTAGATTGCAGTTCTTGTTGACACTACATCTAGAAATTTCGAACTTACACTCTGTTGACTGAGGTTTGAGTCATTGATGATGGAGCAAGTGATCAAGCGAAGTTTGACTAGGAAAACAAATAAAAATACATGTGAAGAAGAGGAGTGATGATAAAATTACAGGAAAGAATATCGACTTACGGATGTTTCCTAACTGTAGCAATGATGGTGAAGCTAAGTAGAGTAAAGATTCCACAATAATATTAAACTTGAAGTTAGAGCAAACGTTGAAAGACTGGTGCACTAGGAAACTGTCAGCATTTTAAAAATGCATACTTCAAAAACTCATTTAATAATCCATGAGCCTAACAGCCTATCAGAACACAGATAAAGCACCAAATGCATGAGCTTTATATCCGATAAAACACTCCTCGTTAATATTCTTTATATAAAGAATACTGATAAGGCATAGCTTGTTTTTCTTGTATGCTAATATCTTTCCCTCACACTCCTGCTCATTTTTTAAACATTACATAACTGACAAGCTAAAATAAAAATTTGCACGTGGAGTCCTACAGAGTCAGAAAGATGGGCTGGTCCCTGTTTTCAAGGAGGCCCAGTGACATCTAGTTATCTGATTGCGTATTAATCGTAATCTCTGGTTGCTCTTGGTCAAGAGTTACATGTAAAGTGAAAAACCACATTTCCATGTTGCAGTGATTTTCTTGATCCTTTTTATAGCTTCTGGAGATGAATAAGAAACACAAGGAAGATCTTGAGCAGCAGCTTGCCAAATTTCATGAGGTACGTTTAAACTTAAGTAAGGGTGTACTCATGCATCTTTTAAAAGGAGTACTTCTCAAAAGTCAAATACTAGAAGACAAATTTTCATTGATGGAAACCTAATTAAAAGATAGTGGTCTAATTTTATCTGTTGAGAAAATACTATATATCAAGTGCTCTGAAGCTATTAAATAGAAGTAGATTTTAGTTAAAATGAGGTACTGTACATCTAGATGTATATGTTGCAGTTAAATTTTACTTTCAGGTCAAATTTTTTTAACCTAGGTTATAATTTTTTTAACCTAAATTATAGGTTAAATTTTTTTTAACCTAGGTTATAATTTTTTGAACCTAAATTATAGGTTAAATTTTTTTTAACCTAGGTTATAATTTTTTTAACCTAAATTTTGGGGTTAAAATTTTTTTAACCTAGGGTATATAATTTCTCTGGGTTTAGTGATTAGGGTTAAGCACTAATTTCAAATGGTTAGCTTTCAGGGTTAGGTTTGGGACACAACATACCAGTGATGTTCTATGGAATAGTCATGTATGAACGGTGACAGTTGTCAAAGGGGAATCGGCCATTTTAATTCTCAGAGTTTGCTGTAGATTAATAAAACATATATTCTACTATTCATTTGTATTTGTGTTTATTCTTGTTTTCATACATAATTGCAAAAGTGCATGCAAATATTATTGATAAATATTTATGTGTATCTGTTCTAAATACATCGGGAAATTACTGATTAATTGCCATTTTGCAAGCACGCGAAAATGTAATATGTTTGGAGTAATCCAATGCTATTCCACCTGTGTTTTGACTCTTGTGAAGTCGGCTCGGAGAAATTTGGGTGTCTATAACTCCAAATTCAGTAACCACTTGGGCATAACCATTCGCAGGCTCTATTGATATTATTTTTCCTAGCAATGTATTGGGGTGCAAGGGTGTCTTATCGACCTTATCAATTTTTATTTTTACATAATCATTGACATGAAATTTGGCTACTTTAGGTCTGGATTGCTTCATTTTTTTGTTGTACTGTTCTTGCCTTTCTTTAATTTTTTTGCGTTTTTTGGAGCGAGAACTTTTAGTTTCTTTTGCTTGTTGCTGTTCGTTAGTTTGAATGTCATCTGTGCTGTTTTCATTTCTCAATGTTGGAGTTTGCTGGACATTCATTTCTACTGTTTCATCCTCACTGTGAAGCCTTTGTTGCTCATTGTTTGTCTCTTCTTCTTGTTCCCCTTTGTCAGTATCTGTTTCTTGTACACTTGCCCGCATTTCTTCTCTCCATGGCTTGATACCTAACACTAGTTCATATGGTGTTTGGGCAACAGCACGGTGCACTGTAATGTTTTTCTTGTAGGCTGCTTCTCCTAACACTGTACACCAGTTGTTATAACTTTCTTTCTTCTCTGTAAGAATATTTCGAATGTTTTCCTTTATTGTTCTATTATTTCTCTCGACTAGTCCTTGGGTAGTAGGTGTGCGTGGAGCTCCATGCACTTGTTTTATGTTATTGCTCTGACAGAAGTTGGACATCTTTTGATTTTTAAATTCTTTTTAGGAAAACCCCACTGCCAAAATAGCTAGTTTAAACAACTTATAACTTGTTCTGTTTGCTTGGAAATTAATGGAAAAAGCCACGAGAATTTCGTGTGATGGTCTGTGATGTGTAAAATCCATTTATGTCCCTCGCTGCATGAACATGATAACCTTCTCATATCTATCAAGTCGATTTCCAGGTGTGAAAGAAATTTATTTGCGATGATGGGGTGTACCACTGGTTTCTTCAGATGGTCTGCAACGGATTTTTGTTGTTCATGAATGCTGCAAAGAGATACAAATAGTTTCACAACTATTTGGGGTATCTCAGCATAGTTATTTTTTATATAATTTTCAAGTTTGTCTCGTCCGCGGTGAGCGATGGCCGAATGACTGTGACACAAAATTTCATGGAGTTCTCTCTTTGGAACAACGTATTTTTGCTCCTTACTCACAATTTTGCCGTCTTCGTTTTTGAAGTTCCACTTCTTTCTCTTGATTGTATTTATTTCATCTTGTGTTAGTACATGTACTTCGGTTTCCTTGTTTTGAAGGCATTGGGTAGCTTTATCGTACAGTTCATCGTCAATAAACAGGTTGACTTTGCTCTTGCTTGTTTTTCTCGAAGCCTTTAATTCGTCTAGTTTTTGGTAAAAAGTATCTTTGTTTACACATGGCGTTTGGGCTGCCATTTCAAAGTTTGTCGAGTTGCAACGCAATGTACTGAGATCTTTGTTTCAAAGTGATTGTCGAAAAAGTGGAAGTCTCAATTAGTTTCAAATGCGCATGTACGAATAATTAAATAAATTAAAATTTGGCCGAGGTGACCTGGTACCTAGAAAGCATATCAATGAGAAATATTGTGAAATTTCCAACTGGTGTCGTGGTGGTACAGTGGATAAGAAGGCAGTCTAGAGATCGAGAGGTTGGTGGTTCAATTCCAGGTAAGTGGTACATTGCATGAAAAGGAAAAAGGTGAGTTATGGGGGGGAATGGATGGGAATTGCAGGGGGGATAGAAGAGAGGACTGGATGGGAGGGAGAGGATAAGAGGACCAAGTGGTCAGAGGGGGGGAAAGAAGAGGGGAGGGGAGGGCAAATTTCTTGCTTTTTTTTTGTGTGTGTACTATTCTTTTTAGACCCCCCCAAAAAACCAGGCCCCTATTTTTTAAACTACACCCCATAAATAAAAGCCCTTTTTAGACAGTTGATAAATAACCTAGGTAAAAAAAATTACCTAGTTTAAATATTATGAACTAGGTGGAAAATTTTAACCTGGGTTTAAAAAAATTTGACCTGAAAAAAATTCCAAACTACAACATATACAAGGTTGCAGTGTCAAATTGAAAAAGTCTGCCATCATCAAATTTTATCATGTGTGTTCACACACAAGAACAAAAAAAGTCTGCCAGACTTTTTCCATTCTGTCGTCATGTCATAGGAAAATCACAGAAAAATATTTTCATTGAGACAATCAGCCACCTTGGTGTTCCAGATTTGAAAGAGCTAACTAAAAGGACTTGTCAGTAGTCAATACTTTAGCTTTGTTTCGATCCAAAAAACAGAAAAATGTTTTGATGGTATCCCTTTGATGGTTTGTGCAGTAGTTTTTGAGCACATGTTGATATGCTTCTGAATCCATTACACACTGAACCTAAAAAAGTATAACTAACACACATTTTTTTGGCAGGAGCTAAAACGAAAGGACACTAAGCTGAAGTCTACAAGTGATGAATATGAAGAAAGGTAAAATGTGACAGTTGGAGTCCAATTTTGCATTGTTTTATATTAAAACCTACAGATACATGTTTAGAGCAGTTTCAATTAAGTGTCGTAAAATCAAGATCAAAGTAATCACCAATCACAAATGACACAAACAAGGTAAAAAGGTCTGCATACAAGCCAAGTGACCCATCAGGCCAAAGGTTATCCCGGTTTCTATAGCATGAAGCGACTAGGAGTATTTCTACTCCCCCTGGATGGGATGCTAGTCCATCTCAGGGTTACCCCCAGCATTAAATTTCCCGGTACCCATTTATACACCTGGGTGGAGATAGGTACCATGAGAGTAAAGTGTCTTGCCCAACAACACAACACAATGTCCCCAGCCAGGGGACCCGGACTGCTCACTCCAGAGTTGAGTGCAGTAACCATGAGGCCACCGTGCCTCCCAAACACAAATGATACAGTGGACCAAGAGCTGAAGTTATTTCGTGTAGCTGATGCAAAGTACAGGAAATTGTGTGCAAGCATGTTATGACTGGTTTTAGTCTTACTTCTGATTGGATGTCAAAGTAGCGTGAGAATTTTAACCTAATGATGCAGCATAGTGATATGCAAAACCAATTACCTTTCACCAGACGAATGAAAACTACTCTTTGCAAACTGTCTGGTAAAAAGTTGACTATTTTTGTCAATATTTTAATTTAGAAGATTTTATGTCAATGTTGGCGAGCATTGAGTGCTTTGTCTAAAATTTGGTGTCAGTGATGTTTTTAAACGTTTCTGCTATTTTGCTGGTGTTTTCTCTAGAATAAATGGTTTTCAAGAAAAGATGGCATCATTTTCCAATACCAGGCAGTACATGGAAAAAGAAAGGTACTTCAATCTGATTCTGTTAAAATTAGGGTAAATAGACTGATGTTGTAAAACTAATTAAATTCAACTTATTGTCTAGAGATCATCATAACATTATTGCAGCATTGAATGTGAAAACATGTAAGACAGAGGATATTTTTGCCAATGATAGACAAGTGTAATAATAAAAACAGTTATGTCACCGGCATCTTAATACTGCGTTATTACAATTATTGTTGGTATAAGATATCCTGGATGATTTTGCATTTGTCTTTGAGTTTGTATACGTGGGTGAATCACTGAGCAGATTAAATCATTCAGGAGTGATATTTAAGTCATCCTCTTACAGTATATTAAATGTTTGTTATTTTGCAGGCAAATGCTGTCAGTTCGCCTGCAACAAATGATGCAGGCTCATTGTGATGAAGCCATTAAGCTGTTAAACTCGAGTGCTTCTACACATTCCCCAGGCTTATCTGGAACACAGCAGGTATTTCAAATCAATTATTTTTAATAATTCAAAACGTACGTGTATGTATAGCCCAGCAAACATAGTTTAAGAAATAACCAGTATCCTCGGAGTAGAACTCTGACTAGATGTTACAAATCTTGACATCTTGCTTGCCATTTTTGATGGATGACTTTCACGCACAGTTTTCTATATGGGTATAATTTAGGACCCATCAAACATACTCAGCCATAACAGGTGTTATCAGTTATGGCCCTTATTCAGGGAGCGAAAAATACTGGAATTCCAGCTTGCCCTTGGGACAAGTACCTCTCAAATTCTGCTTTTCCTGGACAAGTCTTAGTTTGCTGTCTGAATGATTGAATTGGCACACCACTTGCGTGATCCCTTGCTCATAGGGCAAGTGAGAATGAATGGCTACAAGTGTACTTGCCTGGTTAGGAGGAAATCTACTTTTTCTGGACAACTACCTGTCAAAAACCCAGGAAACTCTGTTGGTCATACTTTGTAATTAATACATTTAGCTACTAAAGGATGTTTGTTTCACTAGTTGGCTTATCGCTGGTCAGTCTATAGTCTGTCGCCTTTCTTTGTGGTTTTGAATCTTCAAACATACTGCAGCAAGCTTTAAAAGTTTGTCTCAGCACCCAGGTTTTCTTTGTGATATCTTTCAGACATCGTCCTTTCAGTTTAGCCAAGATCATGGCTCTTTCATGAAGAACGCAAAAGACTCGTCATCCCTCAAGTGGGGAAAAGATACAGAACACCAGCCTGATAAAGTGCCAATCACAGCAGCTCTTTTTCCATCCTTACAACTACAACAACAACAGAAAATATCAGAAAAACCACTGTCAAGTCTCCACTCATATTCTAGACCGGTGCACAATGTAACCCACGATAGCTCGCACACTGACAGTGGAATGTACTCAACAAGTTATCTCAGCATGAATAGCGGTTCGGAAAGGCATGAGGTGTTATCGCATGACAAGTCTGCTGGTGGTCTTGAGTTTTTCCCTCTCCATGCCATTCTTGACAATGACAGAAGTATCTTCAGTGGTCAGGTAATTTTCCAGTCCAAACCTCAATAGCCAGTCAGCTCTTCTAGTAAATAATTTATTTGTCTGGAAGAAAAGTGGATCTTGGTCAGTCTATGTTGCCCACTTGTCAGGTACTGCACAATACCTGATAATTTTGACAAGCTTTTATTGTCTCTTCAGAAATGTTTAGTATCATTCATGTATTTAGCAGTGTTTTTAAATCAAGGTGGCTTTGGCCTAAGCCATGTTCAGCATTTAAATCAGAGCCTTTATTTGTTTCTTCCTAACTATCCACATCAAACAGCTTCAACTTAATTCAATAAAATATGTTAAACTCATAATAATTATGTGAGTTTAACATATTTTATTAACATATTTAACATATTTTTAAATTCCTTTTATTCAATTAAGGTTCTGCTCATGAAAAGGTTGATGGTTGTTAACTTGGCCTGACTGAATCAAAATCATTCACAATTTATTTTTATTCCAGTCTGTAATCAACAGCAATGCTACCGAGGATAAGGAAAGAACCCTGTTGGAACAAGATCTAGAGACAGATGACACACTGTTGTCAGTATATCCTCATGACACGCACCAACCAAGGTGACCTACAATCATTGGTATCTTTTCTTTTCAGATTGAAAGGTGGTAGTGAGTATGGGAAGCTCAGGAAGTTATAAACAGAAATTCCGAGTTGTACAAAAATGTTAAAAATATTACCTTTTTGATGAATGTTAAAGTTAAGATCTATGCACTTTTTTATCAACAGCCACATGTCACCTATAGCTGCTGTGACAGAGGATACTATTTCAGAAAAACTTCAAGAGCAGGAGTTACGTCAGGCAGAGTTAAATCACTATGTGAAAATGGTAATTTCTTCAATTAAGATAATAAACAAGAGTGGGCTTTCCCAACCTGTTTTTCTCATAGAATTGTGTTTCTTTTGTTGACTTTCATCAGCTCCTGCAAAGATCACCTGGAGATCAACATTATGAGGTACATGTAAATCAAACAAAGGTACCATTTATGAGTCTTATATGTTATACCTCCCAACTCAGATAGGTTTTCCGACTGGAGGAGAACATGACATGTGTTGTGGGTCAAAACTCACTAACTCCTTTGGGAAAAACAACTTGTCATGAACTTTTGACTTGCACATGGTCCTGAGGGTCATGCTCCTTGAAGCCACTGCAAATTTACCGTGCCAGCCACCGTAGAGCAAACAATTCCTTCACATTTTTTTCTATTTTCAAGTTGGGAGGTATAACAATAAACACTCAATGACTGGTCCTGCAGGAAACAGTGAGTTTTGTTTCCCCTTAACTTCAATGTTCTCCTTGGCTTTGCCTCAGGGAAACAAAGCTCACTGTTTCCCACGAGACCAATCATTAGTGCTAATGTATGTCCACATCAGAGACCAGTGTCCAACTTTAAATGGGGCTCTAAATCACCAATCAGATTTAACCACTTGTTATCATGTGACTGTGAGTGAATCTGTGTTACAATGTGGAGCTCACTTTGCTGAGGAAGACTGTGAGACAAGCTCTTAGCCAGAATTTGAAAAGTGCCTGTGCAAAATGTGCTATGGGCTATGGGGCTGTAGGCTATGGGGCTATAGGCTATGGGGGCATTTTACAAAGGAAACATGAAAAATAAAACAATTTTCTTCAGGAAGTGGTTGTCCTCAGGACTCCTAGACACCCACTGGCTGAAAGCCTGCTGTGATATATGGTGGAAAACTGCATTAAATTTACTTTAATTTCAGACCATGTGACAAGAATTGTTATTATTTATTAAAGTCTTGCCACTGTGAGTTGGTTCTCAGAGTGCTAATTAAAGTCAACTGCCTTTCCTCCCTCCCTCCCTCCAAAGAACTAAGCTGCTTGCTTTCTTTGCACTCTTACTATTTTGACCATTACACATGCTAACTTTGTCATAAAGAAAGATACCTAGAATGAATGCTATGAGATTGTACTGTACATTTTACTAAATTCACTTCTAAGTCTTCCAAGTTTGAAAGCAAGTTTTTTTGTGTCATGTTGCAGCAGGAAAAAGACCACCTCCCAAACGGCTTGATGTTGATTCCTTCGTCTGCTGAAGTGCAAGGTTTGAGCAGTCCTTTACTTAAACATAGCATAGATAAGCTGCAGTAAACTTTTGCTGTTTTTGCAAGTCTGTCTTTCCACTTTCAAAACATTCATGCTTGGCAGGATGGTTTATCATTTGGCAACATTTCATTATATATATGATCAAATTGTTTGTCTGTTTATCAAATGAATTTTGATATCATCTCCAGTCCTGTTATACTTTCACAATTTTGCAATGGGCTGTTAAAAGTAATCAAACACCCACAAGAGTACTTTGTACCACTATGGCACAAATGTACCAGCCTCCTTGAGATGGAACTAGCCGTGTCTTTATAAAATTTGCCCGCTGCAGGTGGATAGTCTGCTGGTAATAAATAATAACCAACACCATTTTCTTCTGCATAAACCTTAGATGGATCTTCATCATCAGGAGTCATATCTCCCATCCAATCAGATCATCAGTTTGAACCAAGACATGTGACGACCCCAGTCTACCCTCCCACAGGCTCAAGTAGTCACTCCTATCAGGTGCTGCGATTATGATCTGATATATTTTTAAAAAGATATCTACATGTCAAGCAAACTATATGGCTACTTACAAAGTATCAGGGTCTGTTTACTAATAGGTGGTTGATCCAGCAAGTCATCCTGGCTTGATTAAACAAAGTAATGTAATTTGTAAAGAACACTAAATGATGCAGATTACATTTTACTTCTGCTATTTCAAGTTAGTTTAGTTAATGTCAGGGATCATAATGATGGTCATACTGAAATGTTCTTGAGAGAGAATGATTTTGTTGTAAGAATGCTGTAAAAGAAAACCGTTTGATTGCAGTTACCGGTACATGTATCTCTTGTAAATAAAAATCTTTGATTTGCAGAGTAAGAGTTCACCTTAATGATCAGACGGGATAGCTTTCATGGTTTAATATTGTAAGGTCAAGTCTGCATATAAGCCGGGAGCTTATCCCAGTTTCTACAGCATGAATTGACTAGAGTAGTATTTCTACTCTGCCCTGGATGGGATGCTAGTCCATTGCAGAGTTACCCCCAGCTTTAATGATAATGATAATGATGATGATGATAATAATGATCACAATATTTATATATTGCACAAACTCCATTTGAAATATATGAGAAAACATCTTGTAGAATTCCGCTTATTTGTGCTTTGAACTACTTTTTAACACATAAAAAAGCCTGTCCCTGGTAGGAGCAGGTAAAAGAATGACATAATCCCGTGATAATGATAATGATAATAGTATTTATCCAGGATAACCCTGTCGGTGTAATAAACACTGATGGGGTTATCTTGTATAAATGTAATGAACACAACACAATGTCATGCCTAGGGCTCAAACACTGACCACTTTAATAATCCAGAGATGAATGCACTAACTATGAAGCTGCTGTCCCTCCCCAGGGACCAGAAAATCCTTGTAGCAGGGTGTGCTCATGTTATATTGAATTTTCATTACACTTGTACAGGATGTTAAACATAAAGGTCCACCAACACAACCTGCCTTCACAAAGACAACAGTCACAACAGGTACATTCAGCATGCCAGTACATGCCAGGAGAGATGTTGGTTTCACAAGTCAGGTACTGGTTTAATTAATGTTTGCAAATTGACTCACACAGAACAATTGATTAAGATTTCAAAGTCATGATCAGAGTGAAATCTTGGACAGCATGTATGGTTGCATGTACCAACAATAACTCAACACTGATTTGTCTCGTATTTTGCTTATGAGACCAATAAAGTTGATAGACAGTAGTACAGAAATTGAAATCTTCAGAATGAGGTCTCCATTATAAAAGCTTGAAAACGTGAGAATTTCCAAGTCTAATTTATAACATTTCACTGTGGGAATAAAAAAGATGTGAGCACTTTTGATTAATTCTCCACTGCCAATCAGATTGTAGAATATAAATCACATGACTCCAGGCTTATGGCTCATTCATTTTACATCAGATTGGTTTTCTAGAGTCTAGCAAGGCAACAATAATTCTTGCTTTTGTGCTTTTTCGCTTTGCACTGTACATGTACAACATAGTGACATATTTCAAAAGCATACAGGGCCAGTAATTAAGTCATCACATATTAAATCACAAATTTTTGGCATTGTCAGATTTCATACTGTGAGGGCCTGGGTATGAGTCAGTGTATTATGGGATTAACAACACAAAACCCAAATATTCTGAAAGAGCACACCGAGCTTTACAAAATCCTCGAGTTTCGTGTCAGTTGGGCCAATAGTAAACAAGATACAGCCATTCAAAAACTTAAAAATTTAGTGACAAACGTATGGATTGCCGGACATTTGCCCGGAAAGCCATACATTTCTTAGCAAATTTTGGAGTTTTTGAATGGTTATATCTTGTTCAGTATTGGCCCAATTAACACGAAACTTGAGGATTTTGTTAAGCTCAATGTGCTCTTTCAGAATATATGGGTCTTATGTTGTTAATCCCATAATACACAGACTCGTACCCAGGCCCCCACCATATGAAATCTGGCAATAAATATTTGAAAACGAAGAAATCCATTTACTATGGGTAATCATACAGTTGCGAGTTTAATTTGGATTTAATTTGTGAGTTTTTCAAAAAGCTGAAATTGTGCAAGCCACTTCAGCGAGTGCAATTTCAGCTTTTTGAAAACCTTGCAAGTGCAAATTAATTTCAAATTGAATGTGAAAAACGGTATGATTACTTATTAATAATTTTTATGAAAATGACGACACATTTCAAACGAAGTTTACAAGACATGTTTCGGTCGTGCAATGACCATCTTCAGTTGGAAGTAAAATAATTGAAGTTACATTTGAATTTATAATATTGTGCTAAATAAAGATAAATAACAACGTGAAATAAAATGGGAATCTTACAACATAGCTAGAGGTAACAAAAGAGTGTACAATAGTAATATGTTAATTAGAACGAGAGAGTTAAATTAACGTGATATAATTGCTTGTTTAAAGAAGGTTGCTCCCAGGAAATATGTAACGCTTCTTTTATCTTGACCTGGAATTTTGTGGTGGCATGATCTATAATTTTAAAACATTCAGCGGAGCAGGAATTACAGCATGCCTCGGATTGTTGAAGGTGTTGAAAGATATGTGAGTTCCTGTCCCTGTTTAAGTGTTCGCGAATGCGTGTCGAGAGGTGTCGGCTAGTTTCACCAACATAGCAAGAATTACAGCTTGCACAGGTAAACTTGTAAACAACATTCGAACGAAGTTCAACAGGCACAGGGTCCTTCACACTAAACTTGTTACGGATCTTAAACGAAGAAAAGGCTAGCTTAACATCAAGATTGTTACAATAACGTTTAATAGTTTACGCAATCTGTTTAGTGCTATGGTAGAGAAGGGCCCAACATAAGGTAATTTGAAAAAATGTGTAGAATTAGAGGGAGGACTAGCAGGTGTGTTCGAAGGAGTCTGAGTTTTGGTAATATACTGCCTAATGACTCTCTCAACGATATGACTGGGGAAAGGGTTTTTTCGTAAGATTAATAACAATTTCTTGATATCCTCATGAAAGCCTACCCACGTATTGTTGATCTTGTATGTTCTGTCGACTAGGGTCCTGATTAAGCCAAGTTTGTAACAGAATGGGGTAAAACTGAAATAATTAGTTAATAGACCGGTGAAAGTTTTCTTACGATAGACCCTGGTAATAGGAGATTGAAGTTGACTGTTGTCAATCAGAACATCCAAAAAGGGGATTTTTTTGTCCATCTCTTTTTCCATGGTGAAACGTATGTTGGGATGTCTGTGGTTGATGTAGTCAAAAAACAAAGTAGCGTCATGTTCAGTGTCAAATAGACATAAAGTATCGTCAACATAACGTCGGTAAAATAAAATACTGGAGGCCTTATAGTTTTCCAACCAAATCCTTTCATGGTGACCCATAAAAAGATTAGCCAACACCGGGGCAAGGGGAGAGCCCATTGCCACCCCATCAATTTGATCAAAAAACGAACCCTTAAACAAGAAATGTGTTTGAGCAGTGGCAAAATTAAAAAGGTTTCTGAGTTCAGTTTTCGTTAACTGGAGATCAGGGTTGCCCTTGGAGATGTAGTCAACCGCCAGGTTGACACACTCCTCCAAGGGTATGTTTGTAAACAGACTTTCGACATCAAAGGAAACCATAAACTTTCCTGATAACGGCAATTCATTGATCTCACGAACAAAAGTAAAAGTGTCTAAAGCACAATGTTCAGATGGGATATGAGGTTCCAAAAGAATACATAAATACTTAGCCAGCTCATAGTTGTATGTTCCAATTGAAGAAACTATGGGACACAAACATGAAAAACTTCACGCAGAAAAATTTGCCAGAAGATTTTTCTTGAAACCTTTTTTCAGAGTTTCCGTACAAAATTTTTGTCATTGCTTTACATTGGGCTAGAACATTTCTCACTGCCTTTCTGGCAATCATAATCCAGAATTACAATGTGTAATTTGCACTGTTGTTACAATTTTTGCACAATCGAGTACTTAATTTTTTCTTGTGTATTATTATAGAGCATATTAGTTGGTTCTACTTTTTTTTCTATAATCACTGCTATGCACACCAAATCTGAAATAACATTATTTTACTGAAAACTAGTTTTGCCTGCATTTCACTGTCAACAGATGCCATCTCAATTGCCACATGCAAGGTTAGCACAAGTAGCACCACACACCCCACCACGGAGAGAAAGAGACAGTGATGATCAACCCCCACCCCCAGGGGCTCTTACTCCTCAACAGGTCGGCCAGTTGTCCAGGATGCTTGGTCTGTTCTCAGGGCCAGGTCAGCCACAACTTACAGCAGAACAACTCTTTGCTTATCTCAGAGGTGTTCAAAACAAGTGAGTATTTTTTTGATTCAGCTGCTGCTTAATGGAAACTTGCATAAATTACAATTTGCGAATTCTGCCATAATTATTATTATTATATACATTTTAATTGAGCCCAAGAATTTGTGTTGAAGTTAAGTAAAATGATGAAGATTTTCTTCTGGTGCCATGTGGGACAGCTACTTCCTTCAATGTGCAGTTCCAGATAATATCCATACTCCCCCCACAGAAGGGATTGGAATTTCATGGGGGTGGGGGGTTCTGTAACCCAAAAGATTTAAACAAATGTATGAAGCTTAAAGTGGTACTATGATCAAAATTTTACCCCTTGTTTTTTTAATGTATCATATAGAATTCCATAAAAGAGTCAAAACACTGTTTATGGTTTGCAGATATCTGCATATTTAGTTCCGGAGATATTCAAGTTTGAAAAATGGGTAAAATATGCAAATGAGATAACTGATGATGTCATACACTCAACCCAATATTATATTGAGTATATAAATGGAGCTATCTTGGCCAATTTGCAGTGCAGATCATTGAAACTTGGCAGGCTAATAGTTCTGCAGGAAACACACCTATGGCTATAAAAAATTTCTGTTGCCATGGCAATTCACTCTTTTCTGGTCCTTACCCACTTGATTTCAATATGTTAGGGATTTTCAGCTTGGAAATGTTAATAGGCTTGCTGGGTTGTGCATATGAAGTGCCGTTAGCAAATATCAAAATGGAATGCCAAAGGTGGCCAGAAAAGCTTTTAATATGGGGAGGTCTGGAACCGGTATGTTGCCATGGTAACAGAACTGTTAAGCTCATATTATGGAGCACATTTAGTAGAACCTTACTACAAAAAATCAAACATTTCTGATACAAATTGGCTGAGATATCTCTTTTCATCACATTTGAACAAAATCTGGTTGTGTATGACATCATCACTTGGCTAATTTGCATATTTTAAAAACTTGAATATCTTTGGAACTAAAAGAGATATTTGAAAATAGTAAACAGCATTTTTCTTCTCATGCAGTCCTCTTGTTTTATGTTTCAAAATGGCTTAAATAGGAAAGATGCGATTTTCGTCATAGTACCACTTTATAGGAATTTCTAGAGGGGTGGGGGGCCTTAGAAAAACTCCCTCCTGTGGGGGAGGTATGGAATCGATATTTACCGGAGTTACACAGTTCTCCACTTGCACAAATCCCATAATACACCTCTTTCACTCCACAAACATTTGCATTTGCATTGTTTAAGATTTCTCTTGGGACATCTCCATCTCCCAGGAGAAATTGCAAACAATGATTATGCAAAATTTTTGGGGTAAAAGAGGTTTATTATGGGATTTCTGCAATTAGAGAATGCAAGATTATGTCTGGCACACTCTTAGTTGTTATTCACTCTCAAGAGGGGCAAAGTAAGACATTTTTCCAATTTGAGTTTTAAGTTTCTCCTCAATAACATTTATTTGAGTGGTCACAAACTAGGGTTTTGTCCAGATTTCAAAGTTAAAACTACAGTATGTTAACAGCAAATGCTAAAGTAAACAGGTAGTACTACTGCTTGGACAGTGCCTTTAATTCAATAGACAATAGTCTGACACTAGAGTTTCATTAACAACATTGCCCAGCTTATACAGCATAATAAAATGTAGTACCACATGAAAGTACTGCTCAATAGCTTTCATTTAAGTGGTCAACTACCAGTGGTGGATCCAGACCTTGAGCTAAGGGGGAGGGGGGTGGTCTTGATTTACTTGCACTGCTGGCCTTTTTCCCTTCTGTCATTTCTTTTTTACCCCAAAATAAGGGGGGCATCTTGAACAGCATAAAATATTACAACTGATACTCAATTAACTATTATTGCTTTTATTTGAATGGTTACATAGTCTATTATGGTTTTATTTACAAACAAAAGTTAATTAAAATCATCATGTTACTCTTTGACTTTGGGCCTGGCTCAGGCTGGTCAGTTTTTCATTTCCAAGTGCAGGTGATTGTCCATGATCCTGACTCTGGTGATTTTAGTTGGCACTTTGATTTTTGATGGCGTTTTTTTTTTTAATCAGCCCATCAGGACCAAACCCTGTCAGCACAAACAGCCACAGTACACATGAGCAGCACATGTCTGGGCCTGGGCCAAATGTGAGGGACTCTCCTCCCCAGGCTCCTCACAGACAACAACAAACAGGAGCTAACAAGGCTAGAAGAAGTCTGGACACTAACTTCCACAAAAGACAGGTAAGAAAACACAAGTCACAGATTTCTTTGACCGATAAGACCTGGTAAATCTCTTTGTACCAGCTTGATCCAATGCAGTTGTCAGCTCATTGAAACAGAAAGTTATTTTGGGACTCATTATTCTCTTTCTACAGGTCCAAGGTGGTCAAACCCAGGGCCCTTCTGTTAGTGGTCACCCTATAGTCCCACCAGGTGGCCAGGCTACAAAGTCTACTGAGCAACCAGGCCAGACAAAAGCTCCCAAACAATCAGTGAAACAAGCGTCAAGCCATGTAGGGCCTCCCCTCAGATACCCTGGGATGCAAGATGGAACTAAGCCTGCAACAAAAACTGGGCAGCAAAGTAAAGAAACCAAAGCAAAGCCTGCTCCTGCTGGAAAGCAAACCAAGATTAATGCTTGGAGATAGCTTCTATTAATTTGTTATCATTTATTTTTGTACTGATCCATATATTTCACAGAGCAAAGGAAAACAAAATATAGCTTTATTTTTAAATAAATTATGATCTGAGAGAAGTCTAATCTGATTGAAACAGTTGTTTGTTATTTTTCTCTCATTTTACATTTGATACTAAATTCTCCAGTGACCCAAACAGAAATTGTGTGTTTACTAAGGAGAATAAATCTTCTGAGTAGACTGACATAATTAAAATACGAAAAGCTAAAGTTATGGACGTTTTTACCTATGTTGCGCAATATCAGCAACCTTTAGTATTTGTAGAAACAAACCACTTCAAAGATCAATTAACCATACAGAATTTAGTAAATGTTCAGAGATTCATAAGAATCCATTGGAAACTTGGAAAATTATGCGATCCCAAATCTTACCAATTTTGACAATGCTACCAGGTGATCTGGTGACGTAATGAAGAGGCCTGGGCACAAAAATTTTAATGCCGTATCCCACAGCCAATCGCGGTCTGAGGTGTTGTTTTTGAATTTAACATGGCGGCCGCAATGGCAGTTCTCGTCGGTTCTACTTCAACTTTTACTCTTTGCATTCAGTAACAGGAAATTTGGGAGACACGGAAAATGATCTGTTACATTTTGGCAATGGAAAAAACAACACCTAGGACCGCACGTGGTTGTGGGATACGACATTAAAAGTTTTTGGCCGAGCCTTTTCATTACATCACCAGATCACCTGGTATGTATGCCAGAAGGCAAGCAATGTTCCCTGGTACACATACAGTTTGAGGTCCCATATATTCATGAATTTGCAATGGATTGTTAAAAGTGTTTCATACCCCAGTATTTACTAAATTTAGCATGATCAATCAGGTTGTAAGGACTATTCTTCTGTTTGAATGAAAACATCCAAAAAGTGTGACATTGGTAAAAAGGTCATTGATGTAATAAACATTGCCCCTAAGAAAATCGCTTTCACCAGATATGAACTTTTTCAAGAGTACCACCTTTATCCAGTATTAATGATTCAAATTTATTTTACAAACATTGTCTTTCATTAGGCCCAGTCCATTATTTCTCTCAGGCTTGCCTGGTGGGAAGTGAAAACTGAAGAGCAGCCACTCATGGCCATTTTCCTTGTGTATGTTATACTTTTTGACAGTTGAAGGAGATTTGGCCAAGTTCAATCTAATTCATAAGTTTAGTTAAAGATGTTCAAACTTCTGATGTATGTGTCCAACTTGGAAGCAAATAACTCACTCTGGATGGGTTCATCAAGTCTGCAAAGAGGATTTTTTACCACATACTCAACATAAATCTGAAAAGGAAGCAGAACATCATTGGAATTTTTCTTGATTTAATGTATAATTGATAGTTGTCTGCGACTTTACAGCTGGGTGCTACATGATGCAAATTTCTTCTCTGATTTACATC
>CM042755.1:25620060-25637560 GCA_022496165.2 Catalaphyllia jardinei
ACAATGGAGGATCCACAAGGGATACAGGCTAATTTCAAATTAATTATGTGTGTCTTGCAACACAGGCAGGCTGAAGAAGCAATGTTGGCTTATGATTCCTGGTTTCATAAGACAGTTCTCTTTGGCGCAGGATCGACGATTTCAACTAACTCAAATATTTGTTTTCTCAATGATTCGTGACAGCAAGAGAAAATGATGGTGACAGTAGTTATAAAGATACCCTTCGTAACGAGATGCTTGCTGACTACGATTTCTAGTAGCTTTGAAATAAGTCCCTGTCTTTTTTTATGCTTTTTCTTGGACCATCCAAAACATTCCCACATAGAACACATCCTTACTAACAGGTTAAATTTTTTGCGGAGCAACAAACTCCGTCATTTTTTCCCCGCGTATGGTAATTTGCATAAAAACCGGATGTGACGTCACGGACAAGCGCTATGTACCAGTGATCCAGCCGTAGTTGGGAGGAGGATATTTGACTGAAATCGAGCCTATGTTACAGCTAGCCTGCGAACAGCAGACGTATTTCCGGTCGTACCTCCGAGGAGGTACGACCGGAAATACGTCTGCTGTTCGCAGGCTATGCTGGAGCCGACTTGAAGCAAAATTTGGGCACATTCTTAGCATTCCTTTGTTCTTCCAACTGGAATGAATGGTATGTGAGGAAATGGCGGAGCAAAGGCCCTGGTGTTGAGTTCAAGGTCCGTGGCATGAGTCGTGTGAATTTTCACGTGAATTTCCGAAGCACATGTCACGTTCAGCGTTCAGTCGTACAAGGAACGACGAACCGTTCGTCAACACCAGGGAAAGGCTAAACTGCAAATTTTCGGTAAGATATAAGTGATTTGATCCACAAAATCAAACGTTTTAACTTTGAATTTTCGAAATCTTTTCAGTATTCCCTGAGAAAAAGTTTGCACTCTGTAACTACTCGCTTGCGTGAATGTCACCGGGTGAAAATTTAACTGCGTAGACAACTGGAATTTCGCAGAAGTTTAGTAATATTATTAACAAAGACAACAACTGATTGTAAATAAATCAACAGCAGGGACCTATAGCCCCGCGCTGCTCCCTCGCTTCTCCAACGCTATCCTCAATAATGTCTATTCCATCTCGCAACAGACCACGCCCGCACTTCCTAACCATTGGTTACTGCTAGTTTATTATTTTACTTCACCATATGTTTATTTTTCATTTACACTGTCAACTATTTTTTACGTATTTCCGGTAATATACTACATAAATACACGAACCAATGTAAGATTTCCATTGTACCTAGCCTGCGAAAACAGCCGTCCTTCTTCGCTCCCGGCCCGAGTGGCGTTTCGCGTGAATATAAGCACGTCTGCGATTCACCGCCAAAAATTCCATACTGATGACGAAAATCTGTCCCGCATCTGGTCATGATCGCTGATTGGTTCGATCGGTAATTATGCATAATTGAGTCCGTAAATATTCTAGGCTCGATCACCAGCCGCTGGAAATCTTGAGCCCGCGCTCCTCTCCCGAACGCACGGCTGGACTCGTGAGGATTCTTTTGTTAGTTTTAACCAATCAGATAACCGCCCGCAGATTTTTGTCGGGCATAAATTATCTCGCCAGTTTGGATTGCGGCCCGTGATGGCAGATGATGTGGAATTGATAAACAGTGTACTAGAGAACTTCAGAGACAATTAAGATCGAAAGTTTAAAATTCACAACAAGAAACGCTAGAAAGGTTTGTAATTGGCCAAGATACATTCATGTTTCAGCCAACAATATGTATGAATCTTTGGATTCCAGAACGTCAGATAACAAAGTCAACAAAGTGTCAGATCAAGCTAAACGTTGAGCTCAAGATACAAAACAGTTAGGCACATAAAAGTATTGCGTTTTATAAGGATAGCAACACCAGTCTCTGGCGAAGCCAGGCAAAATTATCTTTTTAAGTGAGCTAAATCGTGGGTAAAGCAAACCGACTAGCAAAACGTACGTGACAAATTGTGGAGCATCAACTTAACCATGCAAACCAACATGTCACCTTTGACAGATCTTGATTGCATGACCAGTTTGCTAAACCACAGTCCAACGGCGCTGCTCTACTCAAAAAAAGAACTCTTCCATAGCATACAGCATTTATGCATACAGCGCTCTTCCGCGGCAATAATGTGAAACAAAATAGGTTGGAAAAGTAAATTAAAAAAATAGAACGGCAAATGTACAAATGTTTAGAGCCGTAGGTTGTAATCAGATAACATTTCCGGCGACCAGAAGCGCCGCATGAATTAAATTATGAATTGACGTCACAGACATGGTTTGCCGCTCACGCGTCCAGCCGTTCTTCTCGGGGAGGGCAGACCAGACACGAGAGAGCGGCGGAAATCGAGCCTATAAATATTCAGGACAGTGAAAATACCAACCAAAACAAATCTGGCGTTTTGTAAATGTAGCGGTGGTTTGTGTATTAAAATTGCGGTTGATAAGCCTACACGACTTTGACGGTTTGTGACATCTGTACCGTTCTCTGTTCAGTTACTCGACCTTTTTGTCGCTTCGCTCGTGTTTATGAAGGGCACTTCATGCTGTGTTATAAGGAGGAATTTTAAGAAGAGTTTAGCCGTTAGACTGTGCCATGGCAATTTTTTAGCGGTCATAAGTCTACATGATTTCCGCTGTTATCTGCGTGTTACAGTGATTAGAACTGTTTCAGAGTACAGAACTGACATCATATTTGCCCTCGTACCTTTTTTTTCAGAGACGCTGTAGCTATACTTCGAGAAAGCTATACACCAGCTTGTCTAGTGAAATTCTAGACAAGCTATCTGATCGAGTTTATGTTCTCCCGACCTATCCAATTGAACAAAACCGAACAAAAAAACCAATCGAACCCAATCGAACTCCAATCGTTCGATTGGGTTCGGCAATCGAACAAAATCGAACACCTATTTTGCTGTGAGTTCGATTTTCGAACCAATCGAACCAATATAATCGAACAAAATCGAACTAATCCAATGCAATTGTCTCTGACGCCTCAAACTGAGTAAAGCACGTGGAATATTTTCCAATACCACGTGCCTATCATGCGATGCGGCGTTCGTTAATCGAACGTTCGATTATACCAATCGTTCGGTAATCGAACGTTCGATTGGGTTCGATTACCAATCGTTCGGTAATCGAAAGTTCGATTGTGTTCGATTGGCAAAATTTTATTGTGAGTTCGATTATGTTTGATTGAGACTAGGTTTACACTAGAGGAAATTGTTCCGGATTCGTGATGAATCCGGCACGTTTTAGTGCCGGATTGGTTTTTCCGTTTACACACAGGAGGACGAATTCGAAATAAAAAAAATTCCCGGTTTGGTCACGTCTCCGGAGATTTTGAATCCGGAATCTAAAGTGGGAACTTTGAATCCGGAAAGTTTTGATGTGTAAACGCTTTTCTCTCGAATCCGGATATCTTTCCGCCAGCGATATTATGAGTTTGCAGTATAACTAAAATGTCGGATGCAGCAATCCAAAGTAATCCAAACTCGTAGTCGTATTGATGGCCATTGATAGCGGTCGCTGTTAGCCTCCTTGTTCTGTCACTGGTCCAGGCAGTCTTTTAATTTGTAATGGGTAGTGCTATATTCCTCAGAAACCAAAAAGGCGACGCAAACAATGTTGACGTCCTCCTCACTTTATCGGAAATGACGATGGCACGATCGCTGGATGATTCTGGATAAGACCAGGACAAATGCCTGGTGGGACAACATGATGGGCAACAATAGCGTGATCAGCGAGTGGAAAGAAAACTTCAGACTGTCTCAACGTACCCCTAGGCTTTTTTCTGGTGACATTTTGTCGTCGTCGAGGCAACAAACAACTTGTCCACCATTTTATCGTGAATGTTCCCGGAGTTGTCGTCCTGTGTAAACGGTCAGGAATCCGAATATCCTTTTAGTGTAAACGCCTACTAATCCGAATACTCTAAAATTGATGAATCCGGAAACATTTACGAATCCGGAAAAATCTGCTCTAGTGTAAACCTAGTCTGAGTTCGGCAATCGATCGATTGGTGTGCGATTGGGTTCGATTGCCGAACTGTTCGATTGCATAGGTGGGGTGTTTTTCAAGCTCGAATTCAAATGCAACTGTTGACGTGCAAGTCTGTTGAATCTGTCTTTGTTCGGCTTAGTCAAGACCATGGTTTCAATCCTCCATTCGGATCTCATCAGTTACCGGTATTTCTAAAATACTCTGTACGTCTGAATTCGTACATTTCTGAGAATGTAAGACATTTGCGGCTTGGCACAAACCTTTCGTGACTGCAAATGGTAATTTATTCAAACTTATAAAGTTTACGCTTACGTCATCAGTATGGAATTTTCGGCGGTGAATCGCAGACGTCCTTCACGCGAAACGCCACTCGGGCGGGAGCGAAGAAGGACGGCTGTTTTCGCAGGCTACATTGTACCTGAAGAAGGCTGGTTTGGCCAGCCGAAATATAGTACACCTTCAAAAAAAAACATTCCACGTTGCATGTATCGGCACCTGCCTTTCACATTCTACATTTGTACATATAGGAACTTTAAGATATGGCACGGCGAGGCTGTAGTACGGCGGCAAATAGTGAAGATCACTCCCGGTGACGTCATGTCACGTGTTCCACTACGGCTTTCCCGCCGTAGCCTTGCTTTCTAATACGAGAAAAGTGCCTAGTTTGCCCTACTCTTCACTATGTGAGTATAAGCCTGCTGTTCACTTCTCATTTAAACGCTTTTTTTCACTGTTTGAACAGCCTAGTTCGAAGATAAAGTTCTCAATCATAAAAATCCGTTCGCAGATAACTGTTTCTTTGTTATTTGTACAGAAAATTTGAACGATTTAACACCTATCGTAATCGACAGTCATATTTTATTTACCGGTTCGAATAGCCACAGATAAGAAAGCTTTGTATCTACTAAGCTGAGGTGTTCAAAATGTATTTATTAGAATTGAAAGCTGTGTATTTTCGGACTCATTACGTTGTACGAACACCCTACCTGTGCTGAAATCGAGCTTTTTGTCAGTGTTAAGCTTATTTTGTGTTGTGGTTGGAATTACAGCGGTTCTAAAAGCAGCTGAGAGGCAAATCTAAGTTTTAGGAGATGTAAGATCGACAGAAGAGAAGGAAATCATTGTCATTGATCAAGCCTTTGTCCTATGAAAGAAGAATGAAGTCGAACGCATCCATTTTTGTTAAGACAAGTAGATGCTGAACATCCCGTTGCCGTACAGCGAAATCTTAATCTGTTTGAGGTTTGCGGAGGGAACGGAGTTGTCAGCCTAGTCCCCCACGGAAGAAGTAGCCGTAGTAGCAGCCCGCCGTAGTGTATCTTAAAGTCCCTAATACTGGATTGCTACTGCAGTTATTAATACAAACAAAGTAATACTGTGCTGGGCATGGTGCTCTTAAAGAACTGGGAAAAGAGAAAAAAAAGATTGTTACATAGCTGGCGTTTTTAGCGCTACAGCGCGCCCATTCATTGGCTAGTTCATGGTCACATGACATCTAACAATGAAACTGTTTCCCGTCAAATGCCGCGAGCGGGCAACATTGCGAAAACTATGACGTCAAACGGGTAACAGTTCACTCTTACCGGCGAAATGTTGACCGCTGTTGCACGTGATCCAGAGGTGGGCCCGATGTTGTCGCTGGAATCTCAGTGCATTTTTCAAAATTTGCTTTGGTTTTGTTTTGCTATATGTTTCCCTCGACTTCGTCTCGGGAAACATTGAGATCCTCGGGAAACAAAATTCGGTGTCCCCCTCGGGACCAGTCATTAAGTGTTAATTGTTGAATGTTAAAATGTGCCCCAGGGCCAAAAAGGATCCACCCTTTTTTTGCTTCCGCCCAGCCGAGTTGCACTGTGGGTAGACGGCTCGTGTTCGTCATGTGACTCCACACTTGACATCACAGTTTTGCGGAACTTTGGTCCTTTCGCAACTGCATCGTGTTCTTGGAATCTGAAGGCCTTAGGAAAGTGAAAAAGTTCAAGATGTTGAAGACTTCTGTTCTCCTCTTGTGCTTGAGTGTAACTCTGGGTGAGTACTTTTTTGGCTGGCACAGTTTTATGTGGGGGTATTTCTACGCTATCATGGGACCACCGAGGTTTTGATGTTAGCTTAGCATGCTAAAGAAAGCGCCATAATTTTTTAATGGACCGAGTCTGTTTTGAACCTAAGAGCTCTTATCATGGGAAGAGTCCCTACTTCTCTTCAAGGTTGCTGCTTTTTCGTACCAGCTCAGAGTGCGATGTTCACTGTCGATGCTCTGAATGCTCCACAATGTCTATCTAGTGCGCCTTGAATTGGTATGTTAATTCTGCCAGTATCGATGGTTTCGCCAAAATGTCGAAGATTGCTGACACTGCGATTGAAATGTTAACGTGAAGTTTTTCTTTTATCCTTTCTCTTTGCCTTTTAACAATTGTCTCCGTCTTGCGTTGAGAATTAACAGAACGTGGTAACATAAAAAACCCGTCTTGAACTGGGTGCTTAAATTGCCAAAGCGTGTAAATGTGAAACCGTATTTGTGTAGTATTTTCCGCATGCATATGCTTAACATGTATGCATCAGTCATTCGAATAACTTGTGACTATAAGAGTCTTGACTGAAAGAAAGTTTCTTAAATCGGGTGTTTGCGTCATCTTAATCCTCGCACAAATATTTTGCAAGCTGTTATTTATCACGCTTGAGATAACAAAGTGCCATTTTAAAACAAGGAAATTCTGTTCCCTGGCATTAAATATGACTTTATATGCAACAGTTTTGGATCACATCTGACACCATGGTTTAGGAGTTTGCAGTGAAGGTCAACCTCTTCAGTAGTTTCCAGAAACTGTGTTAAAAATGAAGTCCTTTGCTGCAGGTCAATGGTTTGACTTCTGTGTGCCCTATTTGTAATAATAAATATTATGTATGTATTTTCTTGTTGCATGCATGAACTGCCATCACAATTACATTCCAACCTCTATTAATTAAGCGGCCCCCTATCGAGCAGTCAACCTTTATTTGGTAGTCAGCGGCCAAAATCCCAGAAAAATTGTCAACTGTACACTGTAAGAAAAACCTCTATTAAACGGCCACCTCTATTAAGCGGCTAGTCTTGTCCCTGAGAGTGGTTGCTTACAGATTTGACTGTATAGCAATCTTTACAAAATGTTATGTAACTATAAGGGTATATGGCCTCAAAAATGGAGGGAACTAGCAAACTGGTTTCTTGTGGCACATGCTAATAATTGTCCAGATATGGTCTTCTCCTCAGAGCCAACTTTTCTTTTGGTAAAATCAAGAATGCAGGTGACATTCATATATCAGAGTCCACTTGATAGGTGCTGGCAGAAATAACATTGGGTGGCTTGGAACTTTTATCAGAAAGAAGTAGCTATAATGATTAATAATTCTCAAATGCTGAAAAAGGGGTGTATTGCACAGTACCAGAATATAAGGGATTGGGAGGGGCGGGGGGTGTTTCTATAAGGTTAAAAAAGTAAAGAAATGTATGAAGATTAGTGGGTGTTAGAAAAAATCCCTTCTATGGTGGAGGTATGGATATTTTCTGGAATTGCACATTGTCAAGCAGTGAATACCGTTAATTGCATCTACCCATGAATGCTTTGGTGCAAAACATGTTTTCATGTGACATCAAACGTCTGAGTTTTAGGCATCAAACTTTGAAGTTTTCCCGCCCATTATCAGATGGTATAGAACCAAGAGACAATTGTTTAGTCATGCAAAGCCGGTTCTTCCTCTTCCTCTGGTGTATTTTGCGATAAGCAGAAACTTCCTTTCTTATTGATTAGAATCATCTTCCATTTAAGCAGTGTCGAAGTAAAACTTCACATTTCTGGGCAGGAAAACTTCAAAGTTTGACACCTGAGAGTTGGACGTTTGACGTTACGTGTATGCGTTCACGGGTAGATGCAATCGATGGTATTAGGCATGATTAAGATTGAAACATTAGCTATTCCAGAAAATGTCAATACCTAATCACAAGCAGCGTCCATGTTGTAACCCATTGACTCCCGTGCCGGCTGTAACCGCCTGTGACCAGCCTTGGCCTTTCTTCCACTTCTGACGTCATCACTTTTGACCAAAATTAGCATCAGTTGTACTCAACGTTTGCAGGAGAAAAGATCTTTCCAGTGATGACGTTTCCTTAGAAGTTTTTTAACCGAAAGCAAGCCCAGTAGAAGGTCAATCACTGCAGCAAAAAAAAGGAGAAAAAGGAAAGGGGGAAAAAATTAAAAAATTGCATAGCCTAAAGACGTAGGTTATCTACTCATCCAAAAACTATGCACATAACACTGAAAGTGGGTGTAATGCTAACCTGGGATGGAAAGTTACCAAAGTACTTGATAAACCTCAGGCTGAAGAACAAAGACTATTTAAACAGAAATCCCTACTAAAAGGTTACAAAACTGAAATCAAATTTCTCACTAATCTTGGGCTGGCTTAAGATATCAGTATACCCCAAATGACCATCATTTATTGGTGCCGATTTGTGGTTGGATGTTTGATGCAAACCCCAGAATAGTATCACAAAGGTATATTCATTGAAATAAAATATTAAGTTTTTCCCAATATAGCACTGTATTTCCCAAAGCACAGTGGTTTAATAATCAAGTATGTTTCCAGACAGATTTGAGCAAGAGGATGTGATCAACATTGCCATGTCTTCTTGAGGCCTTTCCCCAAAAACATGGTCTCAGGAAATTTTTATTACTTGTGTGGTTTGTTTTTGGCATGCAGTTTAACTTTAAGAGTGGATAACACATGCATTCTCTTCACTGATATAGTCATAACTTTTGAAAAAAAGCCAACAATTAAAATTCCTCAACACTGTGTTTTGGCATGTTTTGGGGGCAACGCGCTCTCCCAATTTCAGCGAAAACCTGCAGAAGCAGACTTGAACTGTGTGCTTCATTTGTTGAAATTTTTACTTTGAGATTCAGGCTGTACAAAGGAAAATGCACTTTGGGGCATTCTTCCAGTGTAACAAGATAGTTATACAAAACGTAGAAATAACGACACATTGTTTAATCAAGCAAAGGCTTGTTTTTACTTTAACAATAGGGCTAGTATCATTTACAAAGGAGTCTCAAGTGTTGTCTGTGGTGGGAAATGTCTTTGCAAAATCTGAATTCCACTGCTCCTGCACCCAAGCTAGTATATAAATTCTCAGTTCTGCTTCTACCTCTTGATTTTTAAAATGGGTTAGCTTAGAGATGTAGACAATGCAAGAGTGCACTCATAAACAACGTGAAGGAGACACCCACAAGTTCTGATTGAGTTGAGATGTTACTGTTCCCTCTTCGAACGGTGAACGGGCCAAGAAAGTAATGCTGAGAGGATGTCAAACGTCGTCTTAATCCAGTGGAAGCAACTTCTCTTGCTCTAAGTTACTAGCAACTAATGCATCAGCCCAACACAGCAAAAAACTACTTCTCGTCTGCCCGTCCGAAACGAGTACTCTCTTATCTTGGATGCGTGGATTTACAAAAGCACTTGTCCTACGGGACGAGTAGAGTTTGCCGAAAAATAAGGTGTTCTTTTCTACTGAGGTCTGAGTTCCCAAGCATTTTGGACTTAGTAAACTAGCCTGAGTTTCGCGAAGTTTCGTTTCTTTTCATGGCAACTTACCCGTTTTCGCCTCTGTTTTCCAAGAATATCTGGTTCTATGTTTCGGTAAAGACAGGGATCCAAATTCCATATATGCAAATGACGACCTTGTTTGAGACAAGGGTTCATCAACACTGAAATGAGACAATTAGAATTGTGGCAAGTTTCGTGATCATTAAAGAACTGATGAAACCTTTTAATGCCTTTGCAGGACCTATACATTTTCCATCTTACAAGGCTGCTGCCTAATTGGAGCCCAGCAGCCTGGGGCACCCAAGACAATGCTTTGGGCGCCTAGAGTTTTTGCAACATAACCTGTTGGGCTCCTAACTTCTCGGCATTTGCCCTTGTGGGCACCTTGAAATATTTGTTAGGCAACAGTCTTGTCTTAGATCCCAGTTTTAATGCTTCATAGATGTGCTGCATTTTCTCAAGTTGTATATTGCCCTCTCCCCCTCCCTAAAAAATGTGAGTGATGCCCGAAATGGTGTTGTACAGAAATTGAAATTAAAATAAACCACTTGAGATTTGGTGCAAAACAGATTGTACAATTTCTATGTTTTTTATTGATATTTTGTTATTCACTTTAACATTTCTTTTGACGAGTAAATTTATCTTTCGAACAACCAAAATCTGAACATTACTCTTCCAATAGACAAGTGGAATAAAACAAAGTTTTTTGCCCTGTAACAATAATTATTTGCACTGCACTATAAAAATTTTACAATTGTCGGTAACTGGCCACCCAAAATAACTATAAACAGAAATCACGACTTGGCTGAGCAGAGGTCTGCGTCTTTCACCAACAAAACTGAAAAACAAGAAAGATCTTAGATCTCATAACTGCACTTTTAAAATATAACTGTTCTCTTGTCACTACAGTTGCATCACACTGCACATCAAAAAGCAGTCCTTGTTGATTCATTGATTACTGTAGACACCACATCACTTGATCAACACAAACTGTAATGCACCATCGTTCACCTCTATGATGATGTAATGGTAAATAATCATCTGATCTACCTTTATGTTTTTTGTCTGCAAGCAGTCCTTGTTGATTTACTCATGACTATAGAGACACAATCACCTGATCAATTTGTAGACTACTGTTTAAGCCTCGTATTGGTCCATGCCTTGGAGACCCCTTGGAGACATTACATACATACATATACATACATACTTTATTACCACGTCCCCAAAGAGGATTTTCAGAGGCAATATATTGTGAAATTTTCAATAGCACCATCAGTCATAGTTGTGAAATCTCTGAAACTTTCTTTAGGATGTGTCTGGGCATGAATGATATGAAAAATTCAATAGCAATGCTATTAACAACAACTTTCTCTCTTAAAAGTCACAATTTAATTGGATTTCTCCATGAGTAAGGGGCTAGCAAAGTAGTCGCACGTGTCACATAATTCAAGAATTATGCTTTCCACAGCAATCTTTAGTACGTGGTTACTTTCTTAGCTATGACGTAGTGTTTAGTGCATATGACTGTTTCAACAGCTTTTGGCGAATAAACATTAAAAGTTGTCATTCAAAGTCCAGACCAGGATGGCCCAGAAGAGGTCAGCATCTGGTAACTGACAGAACTAAAAAAATAAACCCGTGCAGGTAGAGAACTGCACTCAGCTCATGGCCACATGGTTAATAATAAAATAAACCTTGTGCAGAACATAAACCGCACTCAGCCTATGGCCATGCGATATTAATTAGCATCATATTTAAAGGGGAAGGTCACTCCAAAAAGCGTATTTTTTTGTCATCACCATTAAAAAGTTTATATTGAGTTAAGTTACTCGCCGAAGCTTCAGCTTCTAAAGTGCATTCTATCCCAAGAAATTTGTGCATGCGTGTTCCTAATCCTGAGGATAGCGAAAGTGAAAAACGAAGAAGTAAACAATCAGTTAGAAAGGCACATTTTGATGTTCTTGTGAACGATGTCAAATCATGCCAATGCAAAGAGAATGTCTGTTGCTGAGAGTAGCCAGAGGAAGAAAACAAAATTGAATTTTTAAGCTTATACTGCATCGGTTGCAGCAAATGGAAAAAAACAATATTCTTTGTAAATTGCTTTAGACATTAAAAGGCGGTTTAATAAAGCCATAAGCAGTTTTTTTTTGCGTAACTGTTTGTATTTTTATTTTACTTCTTGGTGGTGACACGAAGGGATTTCTTGTATCACTGCAAACAACAATTTTCGATGGTTTAAACCAAGCAGCACCAGGAACTATGGAACATTAATTTTTGGAACAGCATCTTGTTTTAGTCTCCACTTTCCTGATCTTCGCACCCAGCATTTCATATCTGTAACTGACTTCGTAATAATCGTCTATGAAGTGTTCAACACAAACATAGACATTCTTACGTGTTTTGTCATTAAACATGCGGTCCTGAGGAAGCTGGTGCAGCCCCATTTTTGCCAACGTTTTGTTTCCAAATAGAAAATTTTGGATCTTTACCCGACTGATTTGAACAACTAGGGGCAGAACACAATGTCAATTTCACACAAGGAACCAGACAAGAAAAGCCTGAAAGTGTACTACTGAGCCAGCTGTACTTCAAGCTTCCCACCAAATTCAAGTTGGTCAGTATGACGTCACACTAAGTGGCCTGGCGGCTGAGCACTTGTTTCAAAATGGCGGCTGCCGATGCCGAGACTAATTTCTTGGGATAGCATGCACTTTAGAAGCTGAAACTTCATTGAGTAACTTAACTCAATATAAACTTCTTATTGGTGTCAAAAAAGTATGCTTTTTGGAGAGACCTCCTTATTTAAGGTATCAGCTACACTTCAGGACCATCTGCACGTGGATCGTTGTAGGTGCTTTCATTTTTCTTATAACCCCAGCAAACCAAACATTTTCTGAAAGCTTAATAGTTCCAGATTATGGCTCATTCCTTTAAAAATCTCAAAATCGTAAGAGAGAGCATAATTAAGACGTTTTTAGCAAAAGCATTTGTCTGTGTAAATTCAACTCCAGTCCTGCTAAGAATGAGCAGAAGAGAATGGTAAACATCACAACATCACATTTGCTTCTTGGCATGTTCTACTAAAAAGCTGTGTCTCAGATTTTTGACAGGTGCATTTGTTCTTTTGTGACAATAGGATAAAAAGGAAGTCAAAAATCACCGACACCTTCAAGGAAAACTAGCTGACAATTAGCTGGCCAAATTTCAGCTAAATCGGTTCAGGGGCTGCTGACTTGGAGTTAAAAATGTACGCTTAACTTTCCAAAGTGTTTGTTCTGAGCAAACCAAAAAATATATTTTTTGCAGCATCTTAACCGCAATAGGATTTTAACACCTAATCGTCCATGTTGATGTTTACCAGAGAGGGATCATCTTGCAGTAGCAATAGGCATTTGATAGTTGTTATGGCATGTATTGCATCATGATAAAATGACACCACAGAATTCCTTGGGATTTGTTTCATGACCTGTTGACATACAAGTTACTCCAGAATTACCGGACTTGTCAACGGGCAATTTATAACAATTAACGTGTAGTAAACTTCCATGTTCATTAACTTTGCACTGAAATAATATCTTTTGTGGAATTTTTTTTTAAAGAAAGCTCTTGAAAAGCCTTATCTGAACGTCTCAAAATCCAAAATTTCCATAAATTCGCATTTTGAACCCTGGCTGATACCTTAAGAAACAAAGCGTACAAGTTACCATAAATAAACTAGATGAATGGGAACATATATGACCACCACAACATTTTAAAGAGGACAAGCTTATAAGTTATAGCAGGTTAAATCAAAATTAATAACAATATGGACTGCACAAAAATTGGTTAAAGATGGAAAGTATATTTTTGAAGCACTTTCCTCCAACTTTTTTCTCTGTAGTGCTTTCTTTGCACTTGCAAATGGGCACGATGTTGTGCAATTCTTTGACAACATAGTTAAGTTTAAATCAACATTCTACAAATGGAGAACACTCTGAACAGTCAGTCAACTTCCCAACCAAAAAATTGGCAATTGTACATATGTGACAATCTGTCACCCAACTTTTTAACCCATTGACTCCGGCTTTGTTTCACTTCTGACATCATCATCTTTGACCAAACTTGGCATCATCTGTACTCAAGTTCTGCAGGAGAAAAAGATCTTTGTCCAAAATTTTGATTTCTGCGCATGCCAGAGCAAAAATGTCGTAAAATGTGCTAGTGGAAAGAAAAGCATGTTGTTATGCTGCAAATGCCTTTATTAGTAGATCAGAGCTAAGTTGAACCATTTCTAGGCTAAAAATATCCAAAATGTTCAAAACAATGCATTTTTGGCAATGCATTTTTGTGCCTAGTGCTCGTAGAGCTCAAGGCACTATGTTATCCTGCGTGCGTGTCCGTAACACTTGTCATTCGTGTAATATGTCATGAAGTGTCCTCCCCTTAACATTTTTTGGAAACGAGTAATATGTCATGAAGTGTCCCCCTTCACTTTTTGTGCCTTGTGCATACATGTGTGTCCGTAGCTCAGGTTTTTCTCGTATTCTTTCGCCAAGAACCCGAGACCACTTTCGAGCAATGTTCGTTTGATTTTCGTATCCCGAGATGACGTGATGTAGATGGCAACTTTTGCTACGATCGCTCCATGTGCTCACGTTGCGCATTTGTTCAACGACGTTGGTAAGTTTTGTATGTTTAAGGGCCTGATTAAATGGCGAATTGCAGCCTGGGCTGAAATTTCAACCCGGCTAACCGGGCTGAAATTTTGTTGTGAGTACATGACGAACTTCAGCCCTGGCTGAAATATTAGTCTCGGCACCAAATATGAAATTGCGCGCGAAGAGCCTAAGGAGAATCAGGCAGCCATATTATTTCCTGCTTTTCAGCCCGGGTTGAAATTTCTTTTCGATTACATTCATGAGATTTTTTCAGCCCGGGCTAAATTGCACCCCGGGCTGAATTCCTCTCCATGTAATCGACAATTTGATTGTAAGAGGATTTCTTTCAGAAGCCGGGCTGAAATTCTCCATGTAATCAGGCCTTAAAATTTAACTCAACTGCATCAGGGCATTTTCGCGGGAAAAAAATTCAAACCACAGCGCTCGTCAAAAAACCCGTTTTTCACTACAAACTCATCTCAGCAAATATGTAAATTTATATTCGTTTCAAAGGTCGTTCGTGAAATGACCTTTTTCAAGTAGTTTTTTCTTCTGAAAGAAAAATATCCGATTGCACAATCACGCTTAAAAGCACCCTTTGCAAAGAATGTAATCTCAAATGCTGACTTTGCAGCGATATATAACTTCTCCTTTAATATCATCAAACATCGGCAAGAGGAAACTCTATTCCTTAACATTCCACCTTCATCGTGTTAAAATATCAGCGAAATCAAACAAAACCAGCACTAATTAGAAATCTTTTGTCACCCATCTGTCAACAGTTGCGAGCAACCGAAGATCTTGTTCAATTATGATAGTTTTTATATCACTAGGCACATGTAGTTATAGACTGCCTATTTTTTGTGGATGCTGTTAGAACAGCATCCTTTATGCCATTGCATGTGTAAGGTAACAAAAGAAACTTCGGAAGCCAGTAAGATGATGAGAAATGCAATCAATTTCACATCAATAACATTTCGATTGACCTCAAGCAGTTCTTGGCAGTCCGTCTTTTCCACAACATTGAACGGGTCTAAACGATCGCTGAGTTAGCTTAAATGGCGGTCAGTCGCGGACAAATGATTGGGCCAAAATCTCTCGGAGGCTAGGATAAAGAAAGTAATTTGGGACCAGTTGCTGGCTACTAAGGCTGAAATTATACAGAGTTAAGCTGTGTTTTCGTTTTGCGTGTGAAACGCCACAAGGTAAATATAGTATCAGGCAAGATAAGCTTGTTATGCTGGTTCCATTTGTGTGTCATTCGTAGCCCGCCAAGGTTATTTTTTCGTCTAAATCACTTAAGAATATAGTCCAAAAAAGATGTTTTGATTCCATGGAATGTTCAGCTCTCAGGCAACTAGACGCTCTAAGAGCGTGAACTTGGGCTTCGTGCGTACTGCAGCAACAAATTAAATTCGGCGTCATTTGTGAGTAGTAGTAGGCTTATGCATATTGAACACAATGAACTCAAATAAAAGAATCAGGATATTTTCTACTGAAATATTTAGTATTCAAGCTGCTTCCTTGAGATCCTCCTAATCCAATTGCAAGTTGTGAATTTAAACCATTTTGATTCATGAATTAAGCACAGCTTTCTACGCATTACTTGTTACATTCTCGTTCCATGCTAGCAGAAATTGTAGGAAGTTCGTTTACTGCTCTTGTATGGTGCTTTGTTAGGGTCAAAATTCAGACTAGTGAATTCGTCACTTCGTGAAATTTGTTGCATCACAGTTTCATCTCTTGCTCAAATTTACTATACCTTGAATTCAGCAAACAGCTGAATTTATCATCCTGCAAATTCCTTGATTCGATATTCATTGATTCGATTTGATACCTTGGTTCGTTTGGTAGGCCAATTCATCTGACTGGCGAATTCACCTCGGAGGAGGGGCTTGGAAACTAGTTTTATTTTTCCCATGGTGCATCCTCTCCCTTGCCGCAATGGCAGAACAAGAGAGGCACGATTTTGTGTGAAGTCTAAGGCTCTCGTTGCTTGACTTAGCAAGACGAATAGAGCATGCCTCAAGTACTGATGAGGTAGAATATGTTATTTTCAGGCTACGACAAATAACTCGGCATTTATTGCGTCTTAAAGGGGTGGACGGCCTAACTGAAGAGGTACGCAACTCTCTTGTATCCGTATCATCAATGTTGTCCGAGGTTGGGCAACAACAACAACAGCAGCAGAGCCGACAGAATGTTGTTGCAGCAGAAGGGAGTGGATGTGTAGGACGTTCACGGCTCGAAATAACGGCAGAGCAGTTGGAGTACCTTTTTGGTTATGACCTCACTTTCCGAGATGTTGCCGAGGCATTGGGGTTATCGGAAAGCACTGCACGGTATTTCAGTCAGAGATAGGAAACCTGACGATATCAATCAATGAAAATCACACACAATTGATTAATTTAATTTTCCTATACAATTTGTCTCCAAAACCACACGCAATGCTATGTTTTTTTCCGGGCCTGGATATTTAATTCAAGTTATCAAAAGTCTTATCTTTAAAAATTTGGAGATTGTCAGATTTTGTGCGAAGCTACGAGTCCATACGAGTCTATGAGTCCATTGTATTTCATTTTATTGCAATATGATTTGTTTTACACCGTTCAGGCGGCTAGCAGTTAAATCACACAGAACTCGATAGACAACCATCTAGAATATCACTGCGAAAAGCTATCCTGTCTGAAATTTCGAAAAAATTGAGATCAAAAGTGAAGAATGTGCTTGAGAAATCAGTTCCTGCTTCATCTGTTTTACACAACATTGCTTGTAATTATAAATTGTGGAAAATCAGACATACTGAAAGGCAAACAAGTTTCTTTAGTAAAACGATTTTCTAATAACTTCTTTCAATACCTTCAGTCTTCACCACCAGCATCCACACGCAGTTTGCAACTGCCTTTTGTTAAAAAAATTACTGAAAAAGACTAAATTTGGGCGAAGAAATCACAGTTTCATGTTGGCCTTATCCAATCTGATGTACTTTTCTCCAACATATCAGCTGAAGAGTTTCCATTGAATCTGTCATATAAATGAAAAAGTTCTTGCCATTTTGCATGAAGGAATGGCTCGATTGCTGTATGATCCTACTGAATGTGGCAGTGGTATTGGACTTCAAAGGCTTTCTTGTCAATCAAAAATTATTTCTATCAACATCAGGATATCACCATTATTATCAAATTTCTGAAATTGCCATAATAATTCTCTCTCTACAGTTTATCGGTTCCTTTGAAGCGACCGTGTTTTCTTTTACTACTGAA
>CM042755.1:25646312-25648812 GCA_022496165.2 Catalaphyllia jardinei
AACACCACAGCAAAACCAACCACAGGTAACACCACAGCAAAACCAACTACAGGTAGCACCACAGCAAAATCAACTACAGGTAGCACCACAAAAAAGACAACTACAGCTAGCACCACAAAAAAGACAACTACAGCTAGCACCACAAAAAAGACAACTACAGCTAGCACCACAAAAAAGACAACTACACATACTTCTAAGCCAACTAATGGGTCAACCACACCTACACGCAATGGAACAGTTTCAACTCCGACAAGCACCACAAAGAAAACAACAACACCTTTACCAACAACTACCCCCCTTCCTTATGGAATCTTCAGTCTTAAAGCTGGCCCAAACACCACAGAATACTGTTTGCTTGCGGAGTTTGCAGTTACTTTCACAATCAATTATATGGCCTACGTCTCCAAGGGTAACAGGTCCAAAATTGTGGAACAGGTATGTAGAAAATTCAAAGATTTGACGAAGAAATTTGTTAGATAAAGGGAACATGCCCTGGATGATTATCAATAGCTCTTTTAGAGAGTGGAATAAAACAAGCAACTTTTGGAAAACTATGAACAGGATTACAAGGACTATGGTTCATTATGTTTGATTTTTCGACAGGTCAAGAAATCAGATGTGTTATTCTGATGAAATTTTGAATATTAGTCATAATTGAAGAAGCTAGTGGGAAAAGGGGATAAGTGATGTTTTTGGTTGTTTCTGTTTCTCGCTCCAAATTAGCTGAATTTTTGCATGCGACCTTCATTTCAGTTGAAAACATTGCCCCGTAATTTTTTTCGCTGGCTTGGTCTTCGTTTTCGAGAAATGACGTATGCAAAAAATCCCCGCAGTTTTCCAAGCAGCATCTTTTGTAGATGTATTGTTGAATAAACAACAAAAGAAACCTTAAGCACAATTAATTTGTTGAGCAGCAAACAGGCAGACCTTTTTTATATTGTATGAAGTCAAAATCAAATCCCACAAAATCTTGACTGTCTTTTAAGTCAAAGGAAAATAGCATAGAAAGGATCTATCTTCGTGTCTTTGTAATTGAATTGCCGTTTTTACTCGCTAGGCTATCAGTGAATTTAAGCATGGCGTTTATGGCAGACGGCAAATGGCAAAGATGACCTCTGAATTTGTGTTCTTTTCTTCTAATCCTTAATTAAATCACATAAAAATAGAAAAATGTTTCCTACTATTCACCACAAATACAAATATTTTCACTCTATTGTTCAAAGAGCTAAAGACAAACAGCAAAAGTTTCATTTTTGCTGTTCACCATTTGAGGTAACTTCAAGCTTAATCTCTCTATTGTGACGTTGGCTTTTGGTGCGCAAAGCATCGATTATTCAGAGCTTACCTGTTACTTAAGCAGAGTTTTCTCGTTATTTCCACCGATATTTGAAGGTTATTCGAGGAATATTTGCACCGGCCTGGTAGGAGATTAAGCATCATTAAGCCTTTGACCCTCTACAAGTCACCAGCATGCCTCAAAGAACCGAGGCGTGTTTTTGTTCTGAGATCATGGTTCAAGTCTGCCGTTAACTTAGCCACTGAAGAACAAGTGAGCCAGGTGGACTAGACATGGACTTATGGCTCATTTGCCAAACTTCAGCGTGTGTCAGTTTTGGAAATTAGAACTGCTTTCTAGGCTCTTATTATTTTCTTAACATCAGCCATCTAGCATCCTTCGCTGCCAAAATTTCTGGGATATCCCATAATAATCTTTCATATGTAAAGCAAGCGCCGTGACTATTCTGTGTGACTGACTTATAATGTGACTCAAACGGCTGGGAACTAGTGAGAAAGGTGGCCAGGCAGCATAGTCCTTGAATTTGAACTGTGTTCGGTGAAAAGTTAATTTAAACTGATTCAAAGCCGTTTCTACGGGCCAAAAAAAGAATGCAGGTCGGTTAAATTGGCAAGCAAGCGTTCTGAGAGTGTGTATGGTGGATTTCCAAGCAGATGATCACTTTGAATTGTGATAGGATCGAGCCCGCCGCAAAGAAGAAAAGACAAAGAACGCCTGGTCGCAGGTTAGGAGGAAGAAAACTTCAGCTCAAATGTAAGTTTTGCTTTGTATTTCAGCATTCCTTTGCTGATAAATTTTCCGTTTCTTGTGCTTTTTCGGCATGAACAGCGTGTTAGCTTAAGGCTTCCTCTTTCTGTGTTGTCAGAATTAATCATTTCATGGAACGAGCAGTTTTGTACCAGCCAAAAAATAGTTTCACCTAGAAACATTTTATAAATCACTGAGGTAGCCGATTTGCAAAATGTTTAACGTCTTTCTCTATGAACTACTCATTGACTTGATTTAAGATTTACGTATCGATTTGTGCAATAGATTTCTTAAATCGAGATTGTTTTCCTTGGCCTAACACGGCGCTAACCCTAACGTATCCTGACCTTAACTCTAACCTAATCCGAAGCGCTAACCTCGACCCGTAACCCTGAGCCCAAACGCTAACCCTAACCTTGTTCTGTAAGCCTAACCTTCAATGTTGACCCTAGTTTC
>CM042755.1:25651312-25668314 GCA_022496165.2 Catalaphyllia jardinei
AAAAGGCAGCAAATTGCCCCTCCCCTGGAATTTCCAATTATACGGAATGTTTTTAGCCACCTGATTGCCTGTTCTACAAAAATGCATAGATTAGCTATTGTCTTGGTTTTCTGTACATCAGCTTTCGTGAACTGTTCTTGTCCACGTTTCCCTGGCGGAATAAAAAGGTCAGCTCTGCGAAGCAAAAGATCTTCTGCAGTAGTGAATCCACGATCTTCCATTACTGCATCATGTGGCTCAAGGATGTTGTAAAAGTCAGATTCCCTTGTCAAATGGACATCAGAGGTGCGCCCACCCATGCCTCTGGGATGAAGTTGAAGACCCCATTTGGGGTGATTGAAACTAAAATGTTTGCAGTATTGTGGTGCTTGTAATTAGACCATGTTAAACAAGAACAGGTACTGGTATTTCATCGCTACATGTATCTAGCTTAGCTCGTTTTCTGGATCTTACTAGAAGAGGGTGATCCCGTGGCGTTGGTGGTGGACATTTGGAGGCTCTCGTTTTGTTGTTGTGACCAAGTTGCAAAGTTGGGTCTGGGTTTTCAGCCGTTGGTTCATCGTCAACGAAGTGCAGATTACAAACCCTTGAATCCTTGTTAGGCATCCAAAGAGTCCCGTTCAAACTGCTCCTGCTTTTATTTTTTGCCCATTGTAATCGCCATTCTGGATTCCTCTTTTCTGTCGGGAAGGGGAATAATTTGAAGGGTGGCTGGCAGTCACATATGCTTGAGCCATTGTTACAACCATGAATCTCACAGGTCATAGCAGTCCATTTCACTAGCCTTTGTCCACTGTTAGGAAAGCTTATGACAACACAATTTCAGTGGCCGAATCCCATGGACAAAGTAGCTACATTAAAACAAAGGAAATACGACATCAGTCTGTGTATCAAATAAGCAAAAAAATACTTGTAGCATCTCAAATCGACTACACTCTGCAGCCTAAAATCGTTAGAATGACGTTGCCAAAAAGTAATGAAACAATAGTTTACCTTAAAATACCTTTGGTTTTGTTATTCTTTATTCGTACACTTGTAATTTGGCTCAAAAGGAAAGCCACTCGTAATCCAATATGGCGAAGATGCAAGTTGATGCCCACTTTTCTGAGCCCACCAACCCACAATGCCATGCAATCCAAAAGAAGTCCAGAACTCCTGATGCATGTATACGTGTTTTATTTTAGCTAATTTTAACTCATTTGAATTTTTGCCCGCCATTTTGGAGAACGGTCTATTTTAGTTTATGCAAAAATCCACTTGGCTTTTCCTAGTGGCGTACCTTTTTTGCATATGTTATTTTTCGAATACGAAGAGTAAGCCAGCGAAAAAAATTACGTGGGAATGTTTTTCAACTGAAATGAAGGCCGCATGCAAAAATTCAGCTAATTTGGAGCAAGTAACAGAAACAACCAAAAACGTCACTTATCCCCTTTTTCCACTAGCTTCAATTATGTTCCTAGTTGATGTTTCCCTGCTTTAATAGTTTTTTGTTTAGCATCCTTTTGTTCTGTTTTCCGATAGTGAACTGAAGAATGTTATGACTTGGTAAAATACTATATATCAGTCAAGATCCCTCTAATATACAGTGCAATCTGGATCCTCTAGTCAGAAGGCATATTCCAGAAAGGCAGTTGCTCTGTAAATCCTTCTAATCTGGTGCTGTTTGTGTTCTTGTTCTTTCATATTTTTGGGCCCTAGGAGAAAACCGGAACCATCTACCTGAACAGAACTAATAACAAGAATGTTAAGATTGACGGAGACTGCGGGTTAAACAACACTGATGCCAAGTTGGTACTTACTTGGCCAAAGGGGAATCACTTGTACAATCTGACAATGGTATTTAGTGAGACAGCAAAAGGGCTGGAAGCTAAATCAAATGACAAATGGAGAATGAAAAAGATCACTTTTAATGTCACTCTAGAGGATAATCCAGACTTGAAAAATGCTACAGGTAAAACATGTACTTACTAGTTGAGGCATTTTTGTTTAAAATGGATTGCTAACCCAACCATTTGCCCTATGGTTTTGCAGGAGTTTATTTTTTGCACATTCGCATTTGTGATTGTAAAATACAAGTTTTACCATTTACTAATTTTTGCAATTTTGGGAAGCCACATTAACTGAAATTAGAAAAACAACATGTAAAGATGTTAAAGACAGTAATCCAGTAATTAGTGTCATTCTGTCACAATTACATTGTGTCCTTGTGAGGCTGATTGCTCCAGCAGTGAATCAGTAATAATATTTCATTGTGTTGTTTCTGAACAAAAGAGACATTGAAATCAATAGTAGTCACAAGAGAGTCACTTAGCCTGATGTTTGTACGTATAATTTTGCGAGTTTTGCGGGAACTTGTTTTGGTGGATTGTGCAAAAACTTTAATGCCAGTGCACTGTTTAATTCCTTGTGAAAGCCCCTCTGGATACAAGCCCAAGTAATATTCAAGTGCGTTCCTTTTGTATTGCATTACAGAGACCTATCAAAAATTGTAAGCTAACAGGGTAATAAGGTAATAGCTCTAAATCTACTGTTTTGTTAGCCTTAATTCCTTTCTTAGATACATTTTATCTTTTCGCTCTGAAACCTTTTTTATTCTGCCTCCCCCTCCCCGAGATGTAACCTCCCCCTGTTATATTCCGACCCAAAAAAATTGTAAAATTTTATAATCCCAGGGCTTTAATGTGGGATTTTAGGGTGTCTATTATGGCTTTCTCCACTGTTTCAAGTCTCTGATTGCTCCTGATTTTCAAGATATTCCATTTCTGAAGCTTCCATTTCTTTCTATGAGAGCATAGACAAGGGTAGTGGTGTTGTAATGTTAATGATATACACATAAAAAAAGGTAATGTTAGGGTTAATTCCTTTCCAGCTAAGTGTTCTCATCTCCATACAGTTCTTTTCTCTCTTTTTGTCATCCACCTTGTACCTTTTCTTTCAGCCTCCACAATTTTCCAACACTTGTACACAAGTACAATGGCAGCCTTTTTCCCACTGGAAAGTCATAAATTATCTGTCCCACCAATGTATCACCTGATGTAGAACAAAGGAATATTTGCTGCTACATTCCAGCAATAGAAACTTAATGATAAAGTATTTATGCCTGCTGCTATGAGCTAGGTGATAGACTTAAAAAAAACACCATAGTTTGAAGTTGTTTTTAGCTACTAGGCTGTAAAGTTAAATACCAGACTCTATCCTGTTCGCAAAAAGCTTGAAGTATAAAGAAAGCTTTAAACCAGAGTATGTTTGAAAGATTCTAGCATTATTAAAAGGAAGCCCTCGAAAGTGGAAACCCTTGGGACACCTTAAACCTGTCCATAACTGGAGCTGGCTGCCTACAAGAATAGTTGTTGTACGCAGCCTGAAGAATGGCAAAGGCAAAATGGCTGCCTATGGGAGTTTTCCCAGCTTGCAATAAACATTGGGAATGCAAACATACATGTAATACCAAATTAAATTATTATTTTGTTTTAATGTCACTATTTCTTTATTTCAACTAAGAGCAGAGTGTACCGCAACTAGGTAAGGTAACGGCAACAAATAAGCAAACAACAATATGGCATAATTTTGGGAGGACACAGCCCTGTGGCAGGTTTGACGCGACTTCATGACAAGTGCACAAAACCAAAAGCCTCACTTACCCCCCGCCAACGTGGGAATAGAACAAGGGTATTGGCGTAGCCTTTCTTATCTCCCCAGCACAGCAAAGGCTGGATTGGACAAGATAAAGGCAAGGATATAAGATGGCAAGACACAAGCAATGCCAAAGCCTGGGGGAAGTCGCTACGCAGACTTAACTGAACCACAAGGAGTGACCCCAGTTTATTGGCAAATAACAAATAAAAAGCCCTTCTCCAAGGGAGGGAGGGTGGGAAATTTAAAGCAAAATTGTTGCAAAATGTGTCCTCTCGTGCAAGCTGCCAGGATTATGCCCTGTGATAGTATATTGAAATTATATAGCAAGGCAGTGTCTCAAAGCACGACCAATAGGTACAGCTGTACTTTAAGCTAAATAGAAACAACATGGCGAGCTTGTCAGCCATGAATGGGGCTAACAAATATATGGGCCAATCTAGGAGAAGCTAAGATATTTCACTAGATTACACGGTAGGAGGGAAGCTAAAATACAGACTTAAATAGCATTTGTGCTAACTGCCAGAGCAAGGGAACATTCATTTATGAATTTAGCATTCAGTTTTGTTCTATTATTTATCCTACTGGATTGCGTGACAAATAAAAAACTGCCTTGTGCCAAGGAGTGTCATGTTCCATTAACTGGGTTTTACCGGCCGGTATGAGCATTGTTATTGCCTTGTGCAATGCTGCAATAATGTTGATAACTGCATGTACACAAAGTGGCAAGACTCGAATTTCTAACCTGCTTGAAAGTCGTTTCTCGGAAAGTGCGGAAAAGGATTGAAGCGAAAAGGCAGTATGCTGCAGTATTAGGACTGGCTCTTAGTGATAATAAATCATTGCAATTAATGCATCCAGCATTAACATTAGTACTAACTCTCTCGCTGCAACAAAAAGCAGTGATACAGTTGACAAATGTTATACATGACCTGATCCTCTTTATGCCTGAGTGGCAAATAAGGCTGAGACCAGAGATTCCTATTGCTCCCTTTCAGTGGCTGTCATCTCAAGTTCTTTCCATGTCTTTCCTTTTCTTTTCTGCCTTGATCATCCTCCAAGTTTCTTTTGGACAACTTCTCTTCCTTCTTCCACTATCCAGTGTCCACCTTAATGCAGTTTATTTTATGCTATCCCGGTATTTCCTGATAACATGCCCAAGCCACCTCCATCTCCTTTGCTTTATTACCATGGTAATGTCCCGCTGTCCTGTCTGTTGATATAGTTCCTTGTTTGTGATGTTCTTGGGGCCACCAGTATATCCTACAGACCATTTTCAGGCATGAAGTGTAGAAACCTGACAGTCTTTGGCTGTGTCTTTGGGTAACCCTCCAACATTCTGCACCATGCAGTGGTACTGATAAGCCGTCGCTGGTATAGGGCTTTATCTTGGTTTTTTTACGGATGTTAGGTGAGCTCCATAGTGTATTTAGTTGAACAAATGATGATTTGGCCTTCTGTACACGGTTGGTGATGCCCTAAAACCGTGTTATTGCTTTTGCTCATAATACTTCCCAAGTAGGTAAATTCCTGTACTTCCAAATCTTCCTTCCCCAATGCCACTGTTAATGGTGTATCCATAAGCTGCATGGTCTTGGTCTTCCTGCAGATGTTCAAGCCCAGTTGTTTGGCAGCTAGGAAGAGGTTTGATGTTTTCTGCTCTAATTGGTCTCTAGTAGAAGACACAAGTGCAACATTGTCAGCAAGGTTGAGATCTTCCAGCAAAGACATTAGAGTCCATGTGATGCCCCCCCCCCCCCCATCTTTTGTTGCCTACCGTCTTGGGCATAATCCAGTCAGTGGCTATTAAGAATAACATGGGTGACAGGATGTAACCTAGACATAGCGCACATACCTGACACTGAACCAATCTTTTAACTTCTTATGGGTAGCACTACAAGAGAAATTGTTGTAGAAAAGTTTGATAATGCTGAGAGTCATCTCTGGACACCCATAGGCTAGCAGGATATTCCATAGGGTGTGTCTGGATGATGTCAAAGGCCTTTTCCAAATCTATGAAATTAATGTGTACCTGTGTTCCACTCCATACACTGCTCAATGATATTTTGGAGCATAAAAATATGATCTGCCTGCTCTTTCCTTAAGATGGTGCCAATGGCACCGCTCAGTGTCATATGTTGTTCTCCACCAGTTTGTGCATTGTGTCCTTTCCCCCTTCTTGGGGAGTTTAACGATCAGTCTCCCCTGTACCAGTCTTCAGGAATGGTCTCAGCATTCCCGATTTTATGGAATAGGTTGTTTAACCAGTCTGTGGCAAAACCGATGTCACTGTCAAGTACTTCTGCTGTGATGCTCTTTATTCCAGGTGCCTTGTTGTTATTCAGACTCTGAATTACTTTCAGAATCTCAATTTTTGGTGGTGGAGGACAATTAATATCCAGTTTGTCTCCTAAGGGCTGTGCTATACAAGCCCGCTGTGCTAGATCTGGTCCGTCAAGGTCCTCTCCACAGTGCTCTGCCTATCTTTGTAGCTTTAAACCTTGATTGTGATTCTTTTCATGTTCTTATCGTTCACTGCATCATATTCTCCCTGGAAGTTTCCAGAGAGGTCCCTTGTTATTTGGTACAGCTCACTTTGCCTCCCTAACGGCAGCTTCTTCAGCTTGGGAGGCTGAAGTTCTCATAGTGTATTCTCATAGTGTATTCTCTTGTCGTTGTGTAAATCTTTCCTAACTTCTTTATTAGCCAATGTGTACTCTACTGATATCCAGTTCTTATCTCTTTTCCTTTTCTTCGTTAGCACATGTTCGCATGCATGAACATAGCTCTGCTTTGCAATCCTCCGTGTTGATTCTGCATCCCTTTCTGCCTCTTTGTCAGTGTTATTTAGGGCTTTTTACTTATTCCCTCCTAAGCTTTCACTGTTTTAAAGATTTAAGTTCAGTATTTTCAAAGGCAGGCCCAATTCCTTTCAAGTGTGCCTGTTTTAAGGGTGCTTAAAAACAAAGTAAGAGTCTAGATCATAAGCTCTCCAAGTGTCTGCAACCACTTATAATAATTGGGAATGAGTAAATACAGTGTGGGGGAGTTCAAATGGCATTTTGTGAAGGCAGTCATCAGAAGGGCTCCTCTACTCATAAGAGTGTCTTTTAAGAGAGCTTTCACATAATGAATGTGTGTATCTAATTCAGCTTATTTGTTTAAACCGCAGAAAAGAGTTTTATAAGCACCTCCAATGGCTTTTCAGCAGACTCTTATGGCGTGGGTGGCTACTATAGCTGTGACTCCAAAGATGCTTTAAAATTTGAGACAACTACTAAGAATTACACAGTTCAGTCAGTTTTTGAGGATGTGAAGCTTGAACCATTTGTTAACAAAACTGCAAGTGATGCATTTGGAGATAGTGAGTATTGTTGATTATAGTCTCTCCCTTACCCTCATTCTCATCTTTTGCATCCTTTCATTGGTGAGATTCAACTTGTGACAGTAAGCAGGCAATTCAGCCCAAGGTTTACTCTTATTTTTTTTATTTTTGGTCAAAGTAGTGAATTTATCCAGGTGTAAGAAGAATTATTTTCCAGCTTGCCCTTCAGGCAAATTGTGAAAGGGAATTTTTACTTGTAAGGTTGTTTAATGTGGTAAAAATTAAGACTAAACAATAGCCCCTTACTCTCTTGCAGTGCCTCTTTAATTTAAAACAGCAAAGAAAATATTCCCCCAAAAATACTACTTGCCTGTCGGACAGGCCAAAGATAAATTCCACTAACATTGCTACAAAATCCTCTAGTCCTGGGTATCAGATATGACTTGATTTGCATGCTGGCTATGGACTTGAGCAACTCCCTAAGTAGCGACCATTTTTGAAAACATCTCTCAATATGTGGCAACAGGGTGGCCAAACACATGCAACATGATGCTCCCAACAATGTTGCAATATGTTGGGTTGAAATGTGATCATTTGGCCAGGCTTAAAAGGGCAGTGTCATGAGGATCATTACTTTGAGGCTTTCCTCATAAACAAAATAAATGCTTCTGTAAAGCTACAACGAATATATAAAATGAATTTTATCAGAGAGGGCTAAACATAATAAATTTCTTGAGGAGTTTTTGAAACATTGGCCAATTTTTTCAAGTTTCAATCCATTTCCATCCTTGCCATCCGTAGCAACAGGCAACAGGAAACAGTTTCAGTTCCTTCAAGTAGTCTTTAATAACAAAACTAGACCGTTATTTTTGGAATTCAATTGATGCGAAGACACGTTCTGACATTTTATAAAGATGCTAAATAGGGTGACACTGCCCCTTTAAGACTGTTCCACCCTAAATAAAGTTGCAAATAAAAACTGATAACATCAGAACATTCTTCAAACAATTTCAATGCGGTCTAGTAATGATCAGCAATATAAGCTTCATGTTAAGTGACATGAAGTGTCTTTAAAAACGCTTTGATTATGTTGACCAGATTTTCTTGGTAGCGACTAATTTTTGGAGGAGGTTGCCAAAAGGTGATTTCTGAAAACCTCAAGCTTGGAGCAATGTTAAGTCCTAGTCAACCCATTTAGTGAGCTACTATTGAGTACAGTGGACTCAATGCCTGTGTGTCAGACTTTGTCTGCCCAGGGCCACTGAAACATTTTGGTTAAATACACGTCACTCTAACCCCTACCAGAAAGAAGGCCATGGCCTTTACTTTATCTTTTGTAACTGCAGCATCAAAGTTTTGGCAGTGCAGTTTCACAGAGCTGCCCAGTTTGAATCTTGAAGATACATCACTTGTTTGTAGTTCAGTATCAGTGCTGGGCAGATTTATGACATCACAAATACTTCTTTACTTTTTGTCTGGGCATCATGAATCTTGAGCAACAAAATGACTTGGCTCTTTGTCAAGAAACCTGTTAAAATCCCTAGATGACATTTTTATTTTCTTGTTAGATTCTACAGTAGGCTCTGATGTGAAAAGCAAATATTTTTCCCATAATGATCTCCCTTGACCGCATTTTAGCCATTTGGAAACATGAAATTTTACTTCCGGTTGGATCAAAAACTGCATCAAGAGGATAGTTGGGTGGTTACATGTCACCAGAAACACATTGACAACCAAGTGAAAAGAAGTGAGGGATTGTTGGGACAGTACTAGTCAATAACCCGGAAATCCCAGTCTATTTTTTTTTGTCAAAGCATGTTAAGCATAAATAATAAAATGTTAAGCTGAAGATCAGCGATTCTGACTTTTGGGAGATTGTGGAGTTAATTGACGAGTATGATCCTGAAAGTGTGATTCTTAAGGACTGATGTATTCGATGATGTATTTGACTCAGAACCAGAAGGTTCTTACACAGACAAGCCAATGACCAACAATAATTGGATCGCCAAATACAGCAGAGAACTGCAAGAGGCTGAAGAGAGGAACCAGCCGTTGCAAAATAGACTTGATAATATCCTAAGGTCTGGAAGCTTGGTAAGCAACTCATAAGAATTTATCACAGGTGGCTATTAATGTCATGTTTAGAATCGATAAACGATAGTTTCCCTTGATGTAGGTTGTTCAAACCATTTGTCACTCTGTTTGGCTGTAGCAAAATGTAAAATAATCGATGGATGGAAATATACCAGACTGTCTTGCAAGAAAAGGGGGTAAGTTTCTAAAGAAACTGTGGTGCTGCGTCAGTGGGAGTATTACAAGATAATTTGGTTTTATCAACTGAGTTGATAATGTGAATTAGCCACCGTAAAGAGATTCAGAAGCTGACGTTTCGAGCGCTAGCCCTTCGTCAGAGCGAATCGAGGAATTGTGGGTTGTGTGTGGTATATATACAGAAGTATGGAGCTACGCTATTGGTTGGTGCCTGGCAACGTGAAAAACAGAATAAATTACTGCAGCCTCTCCCTACATCAAGGAAGCACAGAAAGCCGCAAAACTCTAGAACAAAAATTTATTTTTCAAATCGGCACTCTTAATCCTCACGGTATCAACGAACGTTTTTCATTTAACTAATTTATTCTGTTTTTCACGTTGCCAGGCACCAACCAATAGCGTAGCTCCATACTTCTGTATATATACCACACACAACCCACAATTCCTCGATTCGCTCCGACAAAGGGCTAGCGCTCGAAATGTCAGCTTCTGAATCTCTTTATGGTGGCTAATTCACATTATCAACTCAGTTGATAAAACCAAATTATCTTGTCTTGCAAGAAACTTGATATTTTTCTGCTGAAACTGGATGTATTGTCCCGCATTGTGGAGGTGTCTCAACTTCCAGGGAAACGGCATCACCTTAGAGATTCTACACATTTCTCTATTTCCTTTGCAGCAAAGACACTCCAGCATTTTGCAAGCATTCAAGTGAACAGTTACCACATCTACACAGCCCTGTATAAAATTATAAAAGCACTTGTCTCAAGATAAATTATTGGTTATTGATTGTAAACATGACTTCAATAGATAGCTGTAAGATAAATTCTCTTGAGTTACTTACCATGTCCAGCCCTTTGATATTATTCCGTAGTGCTTGGTTCCTCTGTTCAGCCTCTTGTGCTTCTCTGCTGTATTCGGTGATCCAAATGTCATCTGCCAATGGCTCATCCATGTGGAAACCTTCTGTTCTGAGTCAAATGCATTACATCAGTCCTGGAGAATCACACTTTCAGGATCATACTCATCAATTGCCTCTGCCATCTCTGATAACTCAGAATCTCTGCTCTCTATGCTCATTGAAATCTGACAAAGAAATAGACTGGGATTTCTTAGTTGCTGATGAGTATAGTCCCTACAATCTCTCGCTTCTCTTTCATTTGGTTGTCAATGTGTTCCCAGTGACATGTAACAACCCAACTATCCCCAGTTTCCCTCTTGACATGGTTTTTGATTCAACCGGAAGTAAAATTTTAAGTTTTCAAACAGCTAAAACTCAGTGTGTAAGAAAATGGTTATGGGAAAAACCTTACTTTTTACATCTGAAGTTACAGTAGAATCTAACCAGAAATTTCAAAAAAAAATCTGCCATGGGCAGTGTAAGAATCGCACATTTCATGGGTCTGTGGTTCGTTTTGTTTTTCACACTAGCATAAAATCATGAAAAAGAGAATCTTACTCCTTAATGCTTTGCTAAGCTCACTTGTTACCTCATGCATGCCTTAAGACTGAGTCATCAGGCTATTCTGTATACAAATTATATAGTTAATGTCTGACCATATTGGTAAGATAAACAACAAAGAAAGGGATTCAAAAGGACATATTATGTCCTATCACTTGATAATTTTTTTTTTACCATTGCTGTCAAAACATTAAAAACTTGCATTGTTGCTGTTATTTGGCAGACATCCATGTTTTGAAGTTTCTTTTGTGTGAATGTCAATATTTTCAAACGTTGCAAATGGCTTCCTGTATGTGGTGTTGCTGAAAACATAATTATTAATAAAAGCACATCTGATTGCAGAGAAAAACCCATGCTACCAGGATAACCCTACAAAAGCAACAACAAAATCCTCCAACAACGACATAGTCCCAATAGCAGTTGGATGTGCTCTGGCAGGGCTAGTGCTTATCGTCCTCATTGCTTATATCATTGGCCGTCGCAAGAGTCACCGTGGCTATGAGAAGGTTTAGGGCAGAGATGAGGTGTACAGGTATAAGAACAGCTGATAAATACACTTTTGTATTAATGTTTCAAGACAGGCTGTGCAGGCATAATTCTTAAGACATAGTACAGTTTAGAGGCTGTCTTCACAAGGCCAACATTAAAGTTTACCCTTACATTTTACTTCTTAAATCCTGCATGCTTTCTTTGTAGCAAATGTAAATTGCAAAGGATGGAATATCAATGAAATGTAGCCTATATGGCTAGATGAAGCGAATGGTCTTTCAAAAACTGTGCATCTTAAGAATGTCAATCAAATTTGACACATTTTTCTTGTCCATTTGATTTTCGCAATAAGCCCGGAGACCGGGGCTTGCACTATAGAATAACAGTCTTGCAATGTTTCAGATTAATTTTTCACCAGCCCTAAAAGGAAATTAAGGAAGTTGTTAAAAGTTAAGACATCTAAAGGTGCTACTTAGGTTTTGGAAGTGGCAGAGGTATGTCCTAGTGTGTTTCCCTGCTCCATGTGTGCACAGCCTCTTGGACTGTTTTTTTGTTTTTTGTTTTTTTCACTGTGAAGCTTTGAGGCTGGTTTCACCAGCAATGGAGTTTTCAGTGAAACTGGAGGAAAATGGGAACATTCTGATTTCTTCCAACTCTACATGACTCTGATTTTTGTAAGCGGTCTCATGACCCTTGCTCAGACTCTGTTGCTAGTGAAACCGGCTTTAATTAAAATGATCATCTGTTGCTGATATTACCAAGAAGGAATACTGTAAACTTTCCAGTTCATAATTAGCCTGTGCAGACTCGCCGCTGTTGGAGCTCTTTTGTTTTTATACAAGCAACCAAGCTTTAAGTTACTAGTGCAAAACCTGTTTATGGCAAGTTTTCAGTGTTCTTTATGGGCCCTTAAAAATAGCAATAATTTGTAATGACAAAAAGTAAATTAAGGAAGATTCATTGGCATCATCACAAGCAGGAGAATGGATGAACTTGATTTTTGTAGTTTTCAATTTATTTTTTGTTAGTGATTAGGAAAATACGGAACGGTGGTAACTTTTTTGTCCTTAGTGTTTGGTTTACGAAGTAAAATGTATTCATTGTGATTCTGACGGATCCAGTAGCAGGGGTGATGAATGGTACCTAGACAATCATCATTGTGGGTCTCGGATTTTTCTTTTTACCTCTGGATCCTTTTTTGATATGAGTGACTAAGTCTTGTTTTTTGTTTGTTTGTTTGTTTCTTTCAGTCTCTGTTGCAGACTTTAAGTGGAAGCTTCAGTTTTGGATTTTTCAAATAAGGGTAGTAGTGTCACGGCCAGTCTTACCATTCATCATTCCTAGTAGATGTGTCAGGTTAACATACATATTGTTAGCCAGTTGAATAATAGCGTCAAAAATATTAAGCCAAGAGTTTTGATAGACACGTGTAGAATGTTATAATACTTAATTAATGCTAATTGACCTCAATATAATCCAGTGCATTTTTGGTTTGTTTTTAAAAAATCTAAGTACACTTTTTTGTACAGAATTAAAAAAAACATTAATCAATTCTTTGCATAACCAGTGTTTCTAAATATTAAGTATTTGCATTGTATCGTAAGCTATGGGGTACCAGGTACTTGAGCAGTTTTTGAAACTATGCAAACTAGTTAGGCTTAACAGTGATGGATGGTTGGTTTTCTGGCTGACAGCTGAAATTATGTTGAGACCTGAATTTCAGCAAGGAACCTATATGGGGGTTATCTAGAAGAACACAGTTGTTGGCTAGATTAGCAATCCAGTAATCAGCCATGTTAGTGAAGTTAAAGCAAGTATTCAAGGTTCAGCAGAGACCAAACAATGTTTAGACTATCTCCTTTTTCTCCATTTAGCGTCATCTGACAGACCCAGATCACTGTGTTTTCAAAAAAAAAGTTATGAAGTCAGTGGCACAATTTCAAAAAATCGTCACTTTAATCTGAATTTAAGACATACAGATCAGCATGTAGTTTTGGTGGTTCATCTTTCTTCGCTGTTAACGTTCAAGTTTAACCGCAACATCGATATTTCCTCCCCCTGTTGTCACTATGTTGACTTTACAACCTCAAATTGTCATTTCCAGGCTCCACAGATATCATGCGGAGGTATTGGGCCTCCCAAGTCTCCATTTTTTTTGGCTTTTCCGACCGACCGACCTAAAATCAGGAAACTCATTCAACAGTAAACGAAAAGAAAAAGGGGGATGGTCTTACAATAAATCATTCTTGTTAAACACATTCAATCTTTTGGAGGTCCTGCTGGTGGAGGGTTCTCAGTAGAAGGTAGCAACAGGATGATTTCCACTGTCCTATTGGCAAGACAGATGCAGCCATCTGTTCTGGCATATTTGCCTGCCAAATGGCGGTTTTAGTTTATCTACAGGTGCCAGGGTGATGATTATTGCTAGTAACAGGGTGACTTTGGCCTTGTTTTAGTGTTACGGCCTGCCTTGTTGTCAAGTAGCTAGTATTTTACCATCTATAGTGGTTAGGTTGAGAGTAACCAATGTAGCTCCCAAGCAAACCGAATGTTCCCCTTTGTTTTCAGTTGAGCAATTTTTTTACGGACTGACTTTTTTTTCCATATCAAAACAATGTAATTGTACTTAAGTACTTAAAACGTAATCATCATTTTAGTTGTTGATTTGTATTGTCTTGCAACTTTTGTGACGTTTAAAGACAATAAAGAATAGATTGTAAACATGGCTTAATGTTTGTTGAATAGGAAAGTCTTGCACAGTATATTAATGCAGTTTAACTTCTTTACTACGAACACCAAAGGATCTGAGTGCCCAGAGCTCGAACTTAACTTGTAGCTCTGGTATTCCACTGGACCAGTAGGCTTAGAATTTACTGGTCCCAGGAGCAGTTACTGGTCACTACATTTTTTCCTGCATGTAATTAATTTGTGTCTGCAAGTAAATATATGCCAAACTAAAATGCAACCATATAATTAGAATCTTTTTAGTGATACATAGCAACATAAGTTTATTTCAATAAATTCTTCCCATTTTCTTTAATTTTTCTTCAAGTCTGTTCAATGCAGCAGGCAAGGGTCTTTCCTCTCTTGGTCTCTCTTACACGTTTACCTGCTGAGCTCATAGTGTCCTTCACTAGCCTCGTGTGCCTTTAAGCTATCAGTTTCTAAGTTAATTGCTCCGATCCTCAGGGAATAATGCGTGTTTTTTTCCATTTTGAAATTCCCTGCAAAACGCGCAAAACATGTTTTCTTTTTCATCTACGTGGAGCCATTTGGACCTTTTTTTCCACGATTCCTAAAACTTCCCCGTTTTCTTGATCGGAGCTGCAGTAGATCTTGCTTTCCTCCGAGGAAAGTATTCAGTGAGCTTTGAACTTGTTGTCGTTTGGACATTTCCGCAAGTTGTATCTTGAAAGAAAATATAATGCCATCAAGTTTTGGGAACGCGGAAAGCCATCATATTGAATCCCACAAGGCATTTCATTTCAGGGTAGAACCCAGACCAGGAGAACGCCTTGAATGTTTGCTCGATCGTTTTTAAGCATTCGTTTTCAGAAATTCTTCGTTTGCTTTTACACTTTTAGCCCTTTTTGGCAAGATACAAATTAAAGCAGTTATTTATCGGGGTAACTTCACTCGTCGAGAGGACTAGTGGCAAAAAAATCACTCGTTTCGGGCAATTTTTACTCGTCCTCGACGACCGGACGACCGTTAAGTTCGAGCAATGCAGTGTCCTTGTACAATAACATGACAATTTATTCAGGAAGTTACAACACAAATATAAAAACATCCTGAAAAGGGAAATCGTGAGGTTAATACAATGGATACGATACCCATTTACAATGTTACAAACGTATTTGTATGTTTCGATAAGTTCGGGTGAGACCGTGGGGCGCATGGTTTGTCGGGGAGAGAGAATGTCAAAACGGAGTTACTGTTGGAGATGGGGTTAGCGGGGGAGTTGAGATAAAGCGCAAGTTTCCTTTATTTATAGTTTTATTTTTACACGACCCGCAAGCTTAAAATATTTTCGTTGAAATTAAGGTCTTCTATCTAATTTTTGATCAACTTCGTTCCTGGGACCTTTCTTGCTTTAGGAGGCGGGAAAGAAGTACATAAATACAAAGGTATACTTTCTGATAAGGCAGGTACAGATTGTATAATGGCAACCTTAGGGCTGGTATAGACCTGCTACTGAGGAAGAAATGGTAGGAATATTTTTAAAGACCAGTCAAACTCTAGTCTCCTTCGCAGCCGTCCTTTGGGGCGTCACGTGACATCCCAAAAAACGCCTGCAAAGGAGACGACTGGTCAAACTCCAGTGAATAGTATTGGAGGAACTGCGTAGCGTCTTTTGAACTTACAAGTAAAGGTTAAAAAATTCCTGAAAGACGCTTAATGGCGGTGTAAAACGACCGACGTTTCGGCATCACTGCCTTCTTCAGGGTGTTTAAACTGCCACGCAAAATAACGAGATAGTTATTTGCATGCGTGTGCCGTTTTGAAACTGTTTGCGCGTGCGAAAAAGGCGCACGCGTGTCTCGAGACTTGATAAAAATGAAAAATCGCGAATTATTCCGCGAGCGTGTTTCTGGAATTTAAAAATTTGTTTCGTCTCCTTCCTTGCTAGCCCGATTTCAGCACTTCGACACGGACGTCTTCTAGTGAATGGCCTGGGCTGTTGAAGTGTTGCGCCACAGGCAAGTCATTTTCCTTGTGTAGCACGTCGAGGCGGTGTTCCCTGAAACGGTCAGCCAATCTGTGTCCTGCCTCCCCGATGTAGACTGCCCTAGGACATTTACGGCAAGAAATGCAATGAATGACGTTATCTCATTCTGAAGTGCTCGTGAAATGCCCTGTGATCTTAATTTGTCCTTCTGGTGATGGAATTGAAGTTGACCGGTTAATTTGAGGACAGGTATGGCAGATGTTTTGCTTGCAGGAGAAGGTGTCTGGTGGTTGTGCTGGTTGGTCAGGAGGAAAGTCGCTGTGGACTAACAGATCCCTCAAGTTTTTGGCCCGCCTGTAGGCCTTCAACGGTGGTTGTGAAAAAATGACTGGCAGAATTGTCATTTGTCAAGATGTCGCAGTTGCGGCTTAAGATCTTACTGACAGGCGTGTTCTTGGGATTATAGGTAGTAACCATTGGCATTCTGTTAGTCCCGGTCTGGTTTGCGTTCCTTTCAGCCAATAGAAGAGCTCTTGGTGTCGAGGCTGCCTTGCGTCTTCCCTCCTGTACAAGGTGGAAGGGATAACCACGCGCAACGAAGAAGGACTACATGGTGGTCGCTGCTTCTTCGAAGTCGTCATCCTCGCTGCAAATTTTCCGAGTTTAGGTAGGAGTGGCTTTCCATTTCTTTGTAGTGTATTGATGTTGTGACACGGTCATCACGAGGTATTAGAGGCATATCCAAGAACGGGAGTTTAGCAGAACAGATTGACCATGTGTACTCAAGTTTGAGATGTTAGCAATTTTATATGTCTCGAGACATGCGCGCGCTTTTTTCGCACGCGCAAACAGTTTCAAAACGGCACACGCATACAAATAACTATTTCGTTATTTGAAGAAGGCAGTAATGCCGAAACGTTTGTCGTTTTATACCGCCATTTAGCGTCTTTCAGGAATATTTTTACATTTACTTTAGTCAAACTCCAGAAATTCTCGCGCGCTCATTGGCTACCTTTTATTGTCAGTAAGCGGACAGGCACATAAATTTATAATTTATGCGATGCTTCAATCAACGAGAGCGGACAATTTGACATTTTGTTATCGTAAAAAACAAATTGATGTCAGTTTATAATGCTTCTGTCCTGTTATTGAC
>CM042755.1:25673314-25690814 GCA_022496165.2 Catalaphyllia jardinei
GGCCAATATCAAGTCAGAATAAACAAACAAAGTTGGTTAATATAGGATGTATTATATGGCTTTTGGGGAAATTTTTCTTGTGGGTCACAGCATGTTGTCCCAAGCGGGCAAGAAAGCTCCATCTTGACAGTTTGGGTAGCCAATTACAGTGTAGGATTTGATTCATCTTGCCCTCTCACAATGTTCCTTTGATATTAACAGAAGGTAAGCCTTAAGCTACCAACCAATGCTTCTGTGAGAGGAGAATGTGATAAATCTGGCCAAGAACCTTACATTACCTTGAACTGGCAGACAATGGAAGGTTACAGCTGCAATTTCACTATGCATTTTGTCAGAGTAGAAGGTGAAACTTTGAAGCCATCCACTGAAGGGCGCTGGGCAGCTGCCAACTTGGCATTCTCTTTGAAAAATAGTAGCCATGACGGTATGTCCATGTTTCCTGTTAGTTGTTGAAAGAAAGCACATACCACATGTATAAATATTAGATTCAGCATGCTTTGGATTAAGTGTGAACCTTATTACGGCAGATACATGTTGCCTCAATCTTAACATCTATAGCTGACTTGTTTTTCCATGGTTGAGAATAATGTCCATAATAGGCAAATTGGCAGTAACATCAAGGTCCCATCAGCATGCCTTGATTTTCACTACTCTCTTGTCCAGTCCTCATTCCTCACCAAGAAGAGGGGAGTAACATGAGTTGCAAATAATACTTAACAGTGGCTGATAATCAGCTCTACCATCAAGAACTGTCAATGGGCTTTACCCCATGTGGTGATGATGATGATTACCATAAGTCCAATGATGACAGCCATGATAAAAACAACTTATTATTTGTTTTTATTTTGGAATCGATGTCGTCTTAACAGGTGGAGAACATTCCTGGCACCAATGGATAATCACATGTTGATTATCAGTATATTGAATAAATTGGCTCTTTCCTTCAAGTTGTCTTCAGTTTTATCCTTGTGATTACTGAAAAGCCAATTCCATCCAGGATTAGATCTAAACAGTATTACTACCCATTCTAAGCTAGATAAAAACTTGATTTAAGTACCTTTGCACAAACACCAATGAACCAGCTGGTTTCTCAGTTTTCTAACTTGTTATGTAGGAGAAGACATCAATTTTCTGCAACAATATCTTCATGCAGTAAATCTCTCAATGATAAGGTTGCTCTTACACACTGATTTTTAGGTCAATTTGTATCAAATTTGAACATCAGGGTCCATCAAAACACTCAGTCTTAACAGGTGTTAAGGGTTGTTGCTCTTAGTGACAGCATCCACAGTACTCTCAATACAGAGTTTACTCACTTTATCTTTTTCTGTTTGAGTTGATTGAAAAGCTCATTTTTCTTTCAACAGAGGCAGTCTACACATTCCATTCTGCAACAGGCCCACTAAAACAGCTGTCTGCTGATTATGGCTATGCTTACGAATGCCTGACACAGCCCATCAACTTCAAACTTAGTGCCAACGATTCCAATGTTAACGTTACCTTGACAAATATTGATTTCAAGCCTTTTGATGTACAAGATGGGCATCTTGGCAATGGTAAGGACATAGTATTAAATCTTAACTTGTAGTATAATAAGGTTTGAAGTCCATGGCAGGGTTACCCCAGCATGAAGTTTGCCGGTACCCATTTATACACCTGGGTGGAGAGAGATACTGTGAGAGTAAAGTGTCTTGCCCAAGAACACAACGCAATGTGCCCAGCCAGGGATCACACTTGGACCGCTTGATCCGGAGATGAGCCCACTAACCACAAGGCCACTTTGCCTTCCACATGTTCTGATTGGCTAAAGAACAGTCCATCATTGTTGTATCAGAATACACATAGTTTTCCTTTTTCCCATGCAAAGTCTGCATTGAAACCATGTCTGACAAACACCACTTCTCTCAGCAGACAAAGACCCATTATTTATCTCACATATATGTTGTATTTAAATTAGATCACAACTGCTGGTTTCCTTTGTGGTTCACATTTGGTTTCATCATTTTTGGAAAAAATGTTTGTGTATCTTTACTGTTTGTACATATTGCTGTTCTCAATCTGCTGGTTTACATTTTGTTGCTGCCAATCATCATAATGGACCTCTCAGGAAACAAATTTACTTCAACTGGTTCAAAAAGTCGTATCTGTGGATGGCGATATGTAGGTTTTGATCATTTTTTGTTAATTGTTTCATAGTAAATATGATTGACAGCTGCCAAAAACACAATGGTTAGTTTGGCCACTGCCCACTGCGCTTTCAACTGATCACATACGTTTGTAATATTTAACTCTTACCATGTGCACTCGGCAACATGATAAGTACATCTTGATTCATTAACATATTTTCAACTTCTATTTCATGATCCCTGTTTAGGTTGAAGTCTAGCCAGAAATAGACTGGACCTTTGTTGAATCATCAGTAATACACACACTCAACTTTTCCTCTGACTCCAAATGTGGATGACTTGTCCACGTATATATTATGAGACTGTGTGGTAAATTATTGACTGCATAGGGATGTAACTGCTCCTCATCAAGCATAAAAGATTGACAGTTTTCTTGACTTTCCCACTTTTCACTTCGATCAGGTGAAGCAGAAATGAAAAAGTTACAGAGATCAAGGCAGGCTCACTGTTTTGGCATCTTTTCACCAGACTCCTTTGTTCTTCACCCCTCGCTCGAGTTACTCAAACGTGAGCCTGCTTGCAGGCTAGCAATAAGATTGCAATGAATGGTTGAAGACCAGATGAGAGATTATTTCAGGGATTCAAAGGAAGTGCTAATGTAGCTTGAGCTGGTTGATTTTGAGAATGAAACTTGGTTCTGTATCGATGTATCATAGCTTCCAACAGTCCAAGTTAGTTATGAGTTCAGTTACAACAGTACATAATCTCGTTCCCAGATCTCTTGTGGACGAAGCCGAAGACAAGATCTGGCAAAGTAAGAAAATTTCTTTTTATTGATTGGCTGCTCAATTTGACTCCTGTCCAATCCCCTCTTTGAAAATTTACGAGGTTTTCCGCGGCAAACTTTCTTCAAACTCAAGTTCTAACCTGGAAATTTCCGCGGTTGGTGAAAATGAAAAGCCGATAAGAAAAGACGAAGAGGAAAGATTTGGAAGTAATTTGCCATTCGGGATTGAACAACTTTTGTAACATGATCGTACCGTTACCTAAATCCCAAACACGTCATCCAGCGCGCGCTCAAGCTCCCCTCCATCTCCCACACATTCTTTTTTGACACACAACTTTACAAACCCCTCCGACTGTTTGCATATTTTTTTGCGCTTACGAGGTCGCCCAATCTCTGCAAGAAAACAGCGTGTCGGGAGCTAATACCAGAAGCTTTTTAGCGAGATTTGGCAATAACAATTATTAGGAGAAGGGGGAGGATTTTGTTAGAACTTCTTACGTCAAAAAACTTGTGTGGCTGATGGAGGGGAGTTTGAGTGCGCGTGCGCTGGATGACGTGTACAAGGGTAGGATCATGTTGCGAAAAGCGAATTGAGACAAAACTTTGCAAAAGTTGTTAAAATTCTCAGACTGTCGCAAAAGTATTCTAAAACAAATCCGGCCAAGTTGTGGAAAAAACCTTTCGAACTCATTTTGTGTTTGTTTGGTTTCGTGAAAGCAACGAAATTTTGAGATTCAAGCGAATATTCTCAAGTCATGTCGTAGGTCTGTCGTAAGCTTGTTGTATGCGACAAAATCGGCCTTTACTGCTCGGAATTTATGTTGGGCATGCGCACTTTCCTCCCCTGTCACACTCCTGACAGGTGATCACGTAATGCAAATTGGATTTGGCCAGATCTCGCCTTCGGCTTCGTCCACAAGAGATCTGGTAACAAGATTAAACAGTACACAGTGTTAAACAGCTGTGTTTCTCTCAAATATTGTCTGTAACAGAGATTATACTGGTATGTGAGTGTCTAAATGTAAGAGGGAGAAGTACAGGTCTTTAATACAGTGATCTCAATCAGCCTTTTAGAGATGTTCTCTTATGAGAACATGAAATCAAAGTAAAAGCACAGTTCATAAATTCCAAAGGTAGTTAGTTACATGTGAGAGCTGACATTTACAGGAGGTTTCATTAAAAATTAAAAGGGTTTCATTAGAGTTAATGCAAGAGGAGCTTCAACTGTTCTTGCTTTGAGAGATTTTTTGTTTTCTCCACTGTAGTGGAGAAATGCAACCCCCCAACAGCACAACCAATCACACCAACAACACCAACAGGAAACTCAGAAAGCCATGTGGTGGCAATTGCTGTTGGTTGTTCTTTGGCTGCACTTGTTATTGTTGTTGGCATCGGTTACATGATTGGAAGACGCCGCAAGAGATCGAACCAAGCTGCTGGATATCGCAAGCTGTGAGTATGCAGCAACAACAGGAAGATAGAGGAGGAGTGGAAATCTATGATCCTGGTTGCAAGGGAAAAGCAGCAAATAAACTTGTAATACAGTTAGTAGATTTTTAGAAGAACATGCGGATCGGGCATATTTGTGGTAACTGTTTTCTCATAATGAGTTATTTCACTTTACTCCAGATAATTAACAGTCCGAACTGAGCAATGTCTTTATTTCGTGATTGACTTGTTCAATGGAATTTTTGTTTTTCCTTGGTTATTTGAGACATTCCCGTTGTTATCATTATCATCATCATTTCTTTTTGTGCCAATAGTCACATGAGAGAATTTGGATTAAATCTCTCTTCTTAACACTAAAATAATTAATCTACTTTATTCCATCATTTGGTATAACCAAAAAAAGTCCAATGTTTTAATAAACTCAAATTGTCAAAAGCTAAACAAGCACTGCAAAGTACTCAGTTGGGCTGTTGTTGATCATTAAATTGTTTTCAATTGTAATAAATGATCTGTGAAAATCAGATTAATCAGAAAGCATTTAAGATGATTTCGGCAAAATCTTCCAGCAAGGTTTGCTAAAATAAAGTTATCAAAAAACTGTCATAGCATGGTAATGTTTTGAGAAAAGGTAAGAAAAATTTATCAAAATGTAAGCTCTCCAGCTGACCCCGCAAGAGAAAATTGAACTTAAAGTTATCCATATTTTAATTGAAATTGATCTTTTGCATCAGATGTAAAGTCAATAACACATGCATTAAGCACTCTTACAAGGTTTGACAGCTTTCTCTAGAGTGTTTGGGGATTTAATCACGGGGTCACCTAGCTAGGGAAATGACTTACAGTGAGATTCTTTAAATGGTATTCAAAATGTTACCGTGCTGTAAGTAGTTTTTTAGTATATAATTTTTGCACTTATTGCTTGAAGTTTGAGCAGAATTTGTCTTAACCACTTAAGGAGCAACTTCCTAGATGAAAATCATCCACGGATGTGATTCATTATAGAGCAGTACTAGACTGATTCTGACAGGATTATTGTCGTCATCATCATCATCATCATCATCATCATCGTCATCATCATTTATTTGCCTTGTTAAAATAAAAAGAGAAGGAGTAATTCCATTTACAATAATGGCAAGGAGGCCCCAAGAAACAACTAGGAATTACCAGCTTGTCAGTTTGTCAATGTTTAAATGACACTCGCAGAATCATTTACCATGTATATTTTTCAACATCAAAGATTGTGTTTTTGTGGGTCACTGATTACCGGTAATAATTAATTGTTACTAGGAACAATTCTTCCCAATGAGTGACTGAATCATGGCAAGGGGGGGGGGGGGGGCCACTCCTATATCAAAAGGATGGAGGGTGCTTGTTGTATCTTTTAGACAATGTAGTTGTGGTAGCTCTGAGGGTATTCAGCTTTAGATGGCCTGGACACAGCAAGAACGTTTGAGGTGCCTTTTAAGGTCGGCACACACCAGGGGACTAGTTGTACGGACTTGTCGCAGGGACTTGCTTCGGGGACCACTCCTCTAGTGTGTACTCATATTTTGCATTGAAATTCTAGTCGCAGGAACCACATTTTTGGTCCCTGCGACTAGTCCCACAAATTAAGCTAGTTTGAATTCTGGGACTAGTGGCAGCGACCAATAATCCCACAAATCAGTCAATTTTCTAGTGTGTAGGGGATAAGCCCTGCGACAAGTCCTTGCGACTAGTCCCCTAGTGTGTGCCTAGCTTTAGGGTATTGAGTGAACAAAACCATGACATGAGGTAATGTTTTGTTTTAGATTTGGTACTCACCTCTCAGGGGTGAAAAAAATATCAAATCACACCCAGAAAAGAGAATCTTGCTAATTCTTAGGGTCTTTTCAAAATTTATTACAAGCAAGTACCTTGTCCTTTTGATATGGGAGTCTACCATCCTTCTGGGAGACTGAATCCTGTTAAACTCTGTTATTGGAATTGAGCCTGCTGTCAAATATTCCTTTGTTTAGAAAGGCACCCAAACAAGGCAAAAGGGTCAATACAATCCCAAATTGACCCATTCACCTTGTTTGCATTTCAAACTGCTGATAACTGCAATAAGAGCTATTCCAAATTTAAGAAAGTGGTATGACACTGGAGTTGGAGGTTAGTTTAGAGGCCAGGTTGCATATACAGTACCAAGCTTGAATGAAAGAATCTAGTAGTGGAAACTATGAGTTGTCAGCATTGCTTTACCTTTAGATTCGGATTTAAATATCTTGATCACAATTTTTTTTTTGATAAGTAAAAGCAATCAAAAGGTAACTATTAATGAGGTAGTATGGATGCCTTCGGGGGTGGGCTGGGGTATGCAGGCAGCAAAACACCCACCCCTCGTACACTGCATCCTTTATTTGGTTTTACAAATGGTCTTTTGTCGTTGTATCTGTTTATTTCTTGTAGCCAGGAACACGCATGTGCATTTCATGTTTCAAGAGCTTTCAGATATTTCTATTTTAATGAACAGGCTTTTGGGAAGATGATTAATTAAATATAAATTTGATAGCAGTTTTGCCAAATCTCTTAAGCAAATGAGATAATTTTACTACTTTAATACTTTTAGTACTTGTGATAGCTTTTCAATTGTTCGCTTGGTGCTGTTGGTCCTTATCGTGCTTCGTTATAAGGTTCTTGTCAGCGTTAATATGTAAATGAAAATAAATTTTAGTAAAGCGGTGTTTAAGACAAAATTTGGTTCGTTAGTAATGACCATAATTACAAAGACCTTGAAAAGGTAATTAAGCGAGTTTGGTGATTTTTTAATTTACCTACTTTTACTAGGAAGAAAAAAAATGTAAAACGACGGCTCGGCAACGGCTCTGTACCCTTTCAGGTCCTGTCAAACTTATTCATCATCGCTTGCAAATTGACTGCGTTAGTAATCTTAAGACTCTATGAAGTCTTTGAGGCCTTCTGCGGGTGTCTACGAGTGAGTGTGAAACTGAGCTGAGTTAAATAAATCATCTTGTCTTGTCTTGTTGGCCTCAATGACATGTGTCCACCTCCGATATTTTCGACTCTTGACCACCCTGTGTCCCGGATCCTTTCTAGTTTTTCTTAGTGTTTCGACGTTTCCCAGAGCGCTTGCCGGGCGCTTATCTTGTTTTGGCAAGGATGGCCAGACCGGATGGCAGTGATAGTGATTCACCGAACAAAGTATGCGACATTGTTAATTGTGTCGCCTTATTTACGAAAAGGGTCTGCGAGCAGGAATACCTTTGTTCGAAAAGGAAAGATCTGAGCCCAGATTTCAAAGAAAGCGAAGACGCTTAAAACTTTGAAGGAAACTGTCAGGTGTGTTTACCGGAAATCTCATGTGAATGAACAATCTTTTTCTTTCACTGATAGGTGGGCAAAAGAAAACAAAACAGAAAACCGCTTACAGAAAGTAACCGTCGTTATCTGCAACCCATTGAATCTATCTTTTTGTGATATTTTATGTGATATCTAATTTTAATAAGTTTGTGTGTTAGTTTTTAAATTACAAATTTAACAAATTAATAATTAATCTTGGAATGTCTTTGAAAAGTGAGCGGGATCGGGATTCCAGGCAAAAAGGGAAGGGATGGCGGGATAAACAGGAAAAAATAGGCGGGAAAGCGGGATCTGAGCTGAGACCCTCTAAATGCACATAAGGTGGCCGAGTACAGTTTTCAAGTGCCTATGCCTAATTCACCATAATTTTTAAACTATTTATGCTTTGGCGCCCATTTTCTGCAAGGGTCAAGATTAACCACAGAAGTATTTATTCTCGCATTTTGACAAGGGTGTGTGCTGTTGCCATGGCAACGGGGCTGGTTGAAAACAAGGCTTGGATAATGGTTTTTGTTTATTTAAAAAAAATCCAGTCGTTAGATTGTTTTCATATTTTGCACACTAAAAATTGACATCAAACCCCTTCTGTCGACACGGTTCTAATGAAATTTTCGTAATTCGCTGTTAATCGCTTTCTGGATTATTAGAAATTCCTTATGTCAAAATTCAGATTTTTTTATTAAATCCAGTTCACATGGTCCCTGATCTATTTTTCTGCCAAATTTCTTAAAATTCTAACTCCTGGGTCGTTAGAAATCGGTATGTTTCTGCTAAAGCAATCGGTCTCAATTTTTCTAGCAACTACGCATGCGTTTCATTTAACTGGGTTCTTTCGGTAACAAACCATTCTCGTCCCCAGAGGTCGCGCTCCTTTTGGTCAGCAACAAAAGCTGAAAATTGCTGGGCTTTTTGCATCTTGACCTTTTCTAACATATCCTTGTAATAAAAGACTAAAGCCATCAATACACTGCGTTCAGTTATAGAGAAAAATAAGACAGAGCGGGTGTTGAGTAAAAAAAATGATCGCTCTACTGACGACATGTTTGTTCTTTGGAATCCTTGTGCACTGCTAAATATTGCATCTGCAAACGCGCGCGCGGAAACTGTAAAATGCGACGTTCAAACCAGGCCTAAAGAAAACTATAACGGCAACGGCAACGTGGCTAAACAGAAGGTTTAATGAGCAGAACATTGGCTGTGCACATGCGTTTTAGTTCTTAGTACATTTTTTTGCCGACCTCTGCAACACAACAACGTGAAATGACCAAATTCTGCGTTGTGTGGAGAACGTGAACCACAACGGATAATTTATGAAATTTATATTTCGAATTTGACGCTGTGTTCCGACTAAAACCAGTTTCGAGATAGTTTTAACAAATAGAAACAAACTTAAGGACCTTAGAGTGTCGCGAGATTCGTATCCTTCTTTGGTCGCAGGGTACCGGAAAATGAAGAATTCAAATGCCACCCTAATACAACCGAGTGGTAATTAATTAGTTAATAGTGGTATTTTATTTCCTTCTTGTAGTAAGTGTGTAACCCTTGCCCCCGCCTCGATTAGTCATTTTACTAGTAGCGGGGGCAAGCAATTTTGTAATGATGTATATATATTACATGTATTATCAATAAAGTTCAAGTTCAAGTGGAGTCTAATGAAAGTTCTGCAAAAATTTCTATGTGGTCATCACCATCTGCATTTTAGTGGATGATCGGCCGACCTTCGTTACTTGCAACATCGTGCTGACGAGACACAGCAAGAACAGCTGTCCGCGGTTGCAATTCGAGGCGTTCAGTGTATCATGCCGTTGTCCTATTAAGCTTTATACGTAGTAATAATCAGCCTTGCATCATTGTTACGTTATTAATTTTGAGCAACAAAATCGTAATGCACGAAGGGTTCGCTGTTAACTCGTCACCCTCGCACGTTTACTTGTTTTGCGTTCTTCCCCATGCATTTTCGAGAAAAAGAGAGACTGCTCGTAGTGTATCGATTGGTTTTCACAACATCTAAGCAACATTGTTTGCAAGAACCTTGAATTGTCATACAGCTGGCCGAACAAATCTGGTTGAGGCAAGGGGCGCGAGCGGGGCAATGGACTCCATGGGCGTAGCCAGGATTTTTAAAAGGGGGTTTCACACTGAGTCATACAGAGGGTACTCACCAGATTGTCGCCTGAATATTGTAGGTTGTTTGCTTACAAAAAGGCTTACAAAATGGGGGGAGGGGTCACGGGCACCCCAGGACCTCCCTGGCTACGCCCTTAGACTCTTCCCAAAGTTACGTTTTTCACCGGGCGTTTTTCCGACTTTATAGATTTTCATTGAAACAAAAACTGGGCCTTATCGTTCGATTTACTGTGCCGAAATTATGAAATAGACGAATTCGTAGAAGAATAAACAAATAAAGAAGCCTCGACTGTGCTCTGTTCTGTGGTAAAGCACGCAGGAAGCGGTAGAGCACTCAAGAAGTAGGGAAAAACACTCGACTGCGTCTCGTGTTTTCCCTACACTTTTTTCGTGCTCTACCACTTCCTGCTTGCTTTATAACAGAACAAAGCACAGTCGAGGCTTCTTTATTTGTTAATCACTACAGTCTCATAAAAATGTGGGACCTCAAACTTGCCAATTTTTATGACAAAATGTATGCCAGGGCGGGAGGATACGCTTCCTTATAAGAGACAAATAGGATGTGCCGCTGGATGGGGTCGCATCAGTCATGACTGGACTATCATGTGGTCGCATTTTAAATAGAGTTATTAGAATGCAGAGAATGGGGTCGCACATTTTTTGATTTTAGGGTAAGACAGCTCTTTATATTTACGGTTAGCAAACGTACCAGAATGTTTGTAGTTTAGGTTGAAAGTAAAGTGTTTTTTATACATAAACAGAAAGTGATTAAGTTGGGATCGCGAAAATTATATATTTGCCCAATAGTAACTGAGATGGAGTCTAAAACTAGCCACAGAATGCAAACATTGTCAATCTCATATCTTCACAAGTTTGCAAAGGATTCTTATGAAAATTCGGCAAGATAAATTAAATCTATTGTGGTGTTTTTTTTCTTAAAATGAAAAATACGAAAAAGTTTTGATAGTGCGTGATATCGGTAAAAAGATCCATTGAGCAAAGCGATAATCCTCCTTCAGAATTCTCTGACGTAAACCTTATACGAGTTGCTATAGCGAGCTAGATTTGACACAAGTTGACCTCAGAATTTCAGGGAAGAAAATGTAAGGCCGCAAAGCGGCCGAGCGAGCTGAATAAGCAAGACGAAGGATTTTTCAGAAAGTCTACGCTGTAGCTAGTTTATTAATTCAGTCATCTTGTTATTACGGCCAGTCTTTTTTTTTTCGGGCGAAACGCCCAGAAATTTACCCTACCATGCATGTTCAAGGAGTTTCACTTAGTTGCAAGGCAGATGCCTCCATTTTTTCCCCTTAGTATTAAAGCATACAAGGGGAAGAGTCTATCATTGTATGGAAGGCTATAACAATCTAAGTTTGCAACAGAAAACTGAAACAAAATAAACGGTTTATTCGTGCCTTAACCTCGACATGCTTTCTCTTGTTTTGGTGGTCTAATCGCAAGTTCTGCAATGTTTCTTCGGTGTCACATCTGTACCATCGTCACGTCCGGTGTTAGGGGTTCAAATATCAAAGACAATACAGGTTGTGCCCGGCTACAATAACTTGACAAACGCACGCACGAACATTCGAAAAGTACCGCTACAAGTACAAAAGGAGTCGGGTAAAACAAAAAACAAACTAAAAGACACGAAACTCGGGTTCACAGCGTTTGCTCTTTGAAGTTTCTCGATCTTGCCAGACAAAAGTACAAATATTGTATAAACTTTTGAAGCAGTCCAGTATCTAAATCTTGGGGGGGTGGCTCAGAAAAATTGGGCTGGGGTGTGTGGCCCGCTTCCTGAAGACTATTTATGCCCTGACAAAAAAATCGATATCCAATTTAGAATGTATATGCTTTTTAGAGGTGTCATGTCGATCAGTTCGCGTTTCACAGTTCATAAGGATAGCTTCTTGCTCAATCAAAGACTAGAGCGCAAAAATCATCCCCTATTGCAAACCAAACTAACCAAAATCGACGCCCCCCCCCCCTGCACGGGGATCCAAATGCATGCATAATATATTTCCGGCAAAACCTGAGGAGTTAATCTCCAAAGAAACGTCAAGATGAGAGTGAAAACGCCACCGCAAGACAAACAGTAAGACTTAAGGAAAAAAAACAGTCGCAAACGGATTCGTCTTCCGTCCATTTCTCCCTCAGGAACTTATGTGCTCAAATGTACGTGTACTGTTTGACGGGCGGAAATGCGGAAATGCGGAAATAGATCATCTTCGTGCCACACACATGTTCCGATAGCGATCCATCGAAATTTAGTCGTAAAATCCCTTGATTTGTAAATTCTTTCTTTCGTTTACGTGCAGCATATCGTTTGAAAACAATCTAGGTGTGGATTTGAGCAAGAAACCCATTTGACGTAACCCGCCAGAGTGCGTGTGTCAATCAGCTGATAGTTGTCACGTTTTCGGAGTGGCTTTCACTCTCGAGTCTTCTGTCCAGTTGTTACAATGATTTTCTGCTCCTAATTGCCCATGATTCTCTCAAATACGACTAAGAACGTTACAATGATGGGTAAAATGCTCACAAACGTTTTCATTAAGCTTTAAAATGTTGTTTTTCGAGGCGAAAAGCGCTATTTGCAACTAACATTTTCGCTCAATAACAATAGCTATTACGCACTCTAAAACACGTGTGCTTTCAACAGCCTTGCGTCAGATACCCACCCTTGGTTACCACAGCAACTAATGAATACTTATTGTTCGAACTGGCTCATGATTGGTGCGGTCTGACGAAGTTGCTATTTTTGGCTTGCAAATTTCCCCTGATGGAGTGTTTTTTACAAGAATATTCGTGGCAAGCTTTCAATAAATAGCACGATCAGAGAAAGGAGAAGGATTGTGAAATTCAGAACGTCTAAGGAACGAAAGTGGTGCTGTCCCTGCCCAAGTTGATACTGAAATTTTACAGTACCATCCGGTTGAGTACAAGCGAGAACGGAAGATAGTTTCAGAGCGAAGCTTCTACAAAACGTTGCCAAGAAATAAAACGAAACACAACAAACATGAAGGACGAAGTTCGTTCCGCCATCAAGTTCCTCACCGAGGTTCTTTCAAGGAACTCTAAAGTCAATCAGGAACAGATTCAAACATTTAACGACACATTAGAACAGTTAATCATCGCGAGATTCGAGAACCATTGGCATCCGAACAAGCCATTAAAAGGGAATGCATTTAGATGCATCAACATAGAGGCGACAGGAATCGACCCCGTGTTACTAAAAGCGACGAAGGCAAGCGGAATTTCACCTTTAGTCTTGCTGGAGATTTTCCCAGGTGGACTTGCTTTGTGGATTGATCCTGGAGAAGTGTCCTGCAGAATAGGAAAAGGTTCTATCTGCCCACTTTATTGTAACAATCCTCAACAACCACCACCACCACAACAACAGCAAAGTAGCAATCGTTCTCAAAGGCTCCTTCAACCAGTCTACTTCAACGGGAACTATCGCCAATGTTCACAGTCGAGCTTCCAGCAGACTCTATTTCCACGAGTCCAAAGCAACAAAGAAAACTTCGACCGGTACCACTGGGTTAGCAAAGCCTATTCCAAAAGACCTACAGAAGTTTTTTAATTGTTGTACACAATTTTCATCGACCACATCTTTGTAAACGACCGAACGACTCGATATGTCTTCAAGATTTTTCTCCACGCACACGAATGACCCTATTTAAAGTTCTAATATAGTAATATGTTTAAAGGTTCCTTGTACATAGACATACGTTTTCTATGTACAGAATTCATATTATTAAATGGAAGAATTTTTACTCGTATTAATTTTTGCCAAATAGCTGGGAATGGCTTTAAAATTTAATTTGTAAATTTGTACATCTCGTGTACAATTGTGAAATAGTATTTGGAAGCTTCCAAAGGAGCGAAATTGTGTAAAGATTAATATTATATTGTTTCATATTTTGTACAAATGCAAGTTTAATATTTTATCGTTAATAAAAATATTGTGGCATATGAGGATTTTATACTTTGAAATGTTTCCTCTCGAGTGTGAATGTGGGTTGAAATGTAATTTATGACCACTATTCATGTGAACATGTCATGTATTTTCCTTGTTGTTAAGGCAAAATAATGGCAGCAAGTTTTAACCCAACTGTACCATCATTGCTCAATTTGATAGCAGTCTTTTTTTGCTCACTGACCTGTCATAAATTACAGCTGTCTCATCTCTACATTGTCTGGTCAGTGTCGGAGGACAACTATTGCAGCTGAACAAAGAAGCAAAATGGCTAAACTTAGATGTGACAAATGTTAAAATGAAAGGACAGCTGTTTCAGGGCTGAAAAAGAAAGTTTGTATTTCCTTTTCCCATTAAATCAAATCAAACAAGACCAACCAAACCCACAAAAAAACCTTAAGGCAGAACTTAAAAAATTGGAAACAAACATTTGATTCCGAGGTTTTTGTGGCAAAGTTGAATTACAAATTTCACATTTTTGGGTATGATTCATTATTCAAGTATGTTATTTGGTATTCTATGCTGTAAGTAATAAAGAGGATTTTCACTATTTTCAAGAAATATATAAGAATTAAGGTCTGGTTGGGCAGACATGAATACTACAAAATAGAGAAACTACACTTAGCAGTAAATTTGGATTGTACATACATGTACCATGAACCTAAATTTAGGACAGAGACCCCCACTAGAATTTTCAGACCATGCAATACTCTTGTCTAATTTCTATTCCCTTATATATTTGTTAAACATTGCTATTTTTTTATTGACAAATATTACCAGGCTCTCACCTCCCCTTAGTGGAGGAAGACTGGGCCCATTCTTGTACACCTCTACCAGGATTTCTCCTTTGGAGCACCTTTAAATCTGCACCACTTCTATGGTCCTATCACATTTCATACATTATGAACGACAGCAAGACTTTTACAAGTACAAAAATTGTATTACAACAACTCAGCTAATACCAGTGATTAGTATCACCCAACCAGAGGACTAATGCAAATCCTGCATTTTGATTGGCTATGCTACTAGGGGACTAATAGTAATAGTCAGCGAGTAGCAAAATTTGCCAGTTTTTCTTTCGTTCTTTTCCCCAAATAAATATTTGTTTAACTTGCATTTGCTAACTTTATTATTGCCTTTTTTGTCCAACTAGTGGGGTGATACTAAAACAATTAGACCCCTCGCCCTCAAGGGCCACGGGTCAATAGCCCATTTGGCTTTGCCTCATGGGCTATTGACCCGTAGCCCGAGAGGGCTACGGGTCTAATTGTTAATTAGTATAGTTGATCAGATACTAAAATCATCTCAAGCCAGTCTTTGAGCAAGACTTATTGAATAAAGGCTAGAGCCAAGAAAGCAAATGCCATGTGTATCCTGAGTTGCAGTTGTCTCCTGTGCAGCAGTTTTCGCTGGTGGAAGAACCCCATGAGCCTTGTGTTGTGGGGTATTTGGGTATATCTTGTGCACTGCTTCCACAGCTCGACTTATTTGGGCCATTACACCTCTTGTAGTAGATAGTTTTCTCGATATTGTTGTCCAGAGTGCACATCAGTGTGCCTGTGAGACATTGTGATGTTCCAGATGGACATGTAATTGACTCCATCTTTGACTTGCAGTGTTTTTTGGGATCTTTACCGGTGCAGCTGTAACAACTCAGAGACTCTACATATCACTGTTGAGATCCTGCTATCTGTTCGATTGTCATGTTTGGTATCGCAAAACATATTTCCTGTAGTATCAGCCCCCCCCCCCCCATCTAGGAGGCAGGGGGAGGTACTCCCAGAAAAATTGAGTGGGGGTGTAGAAGTACTGGATCCTCCTCGTGTTAAAAGATTTAATCAGATATCAGATAGAAGTTGAATTATAATACACGAAAATAGGTGAGGGCGATTGATTGCTAAAAATGAAGTCAGAAAACCATACAAAAGCAAGTCATACCAAATTTTTATAAAGATGCAAAGTTTAGCAGCTTTTACTAAAATATTACAAAATTTACAACTGCTTTAATTGTTGTTTTTTGAAACTGAAGGAACATTTGTAGCGAAAAAAAATTGCCCAACTTTTGCCACAACACTTTGGTTGTGTTTCTTTAAGAAAATCCAAGATCGGATTCTAAAACCGAAAGAATCCGAAAATCAATTTTGCATTTCTTTACTAAACAGACACCATGATCCAAGAGAGCTAGTATTGATCTGTCTAGTAAGGGAAAGTTCATTTAATATGACAAGGGAGCGAGGCGGGGGATGAGGATGAAGATATTGAAGGGGGTTCCAAAAATTTTTACACACCCGAAAGAGGGGCTCTGTAAAAATTGTTGGGCTAGGAGGGGAGGCTCCGAAAATTTGTATACTTCAATACCAACACCTGACATCACCATGGTACAGATTGGATGGTTTTCAACTTAACAATTTAATGACCTGTTCAACTCAGCTATATCATGTGGTGAAGCATCGGAGTAGATGTAGGCACTCTGTGACAATTAACACTCGAGAACTCAACAGGGATCTCACCACATCTGGATCTCAAGTCTGTCATAGTATAAACCATTGAAGACAATAACACAATATCTTCCTCCCCCCCCCCCCTCTTGTCATATTAAATGAACTTTCATTAAAGAAACGGAAAATCCGTTTTTGGATTCTTCCAATCTTGGATTTTCCTAAAGAAATGCACCTTTTATTAATACTGATCTTCAACCTTTTGATGTGGCACTTATTTGTGGGCCTGCTTATCAAAAAAACGCATTACAAATGTCCTTTGAGCAGAACGTATATATCTCTTTCCTAATCAAAATAGCTATCAACAACAACCAAACTCAGTGTAATACATATATGCGACTCCTCTTTGCACATTTAGACCTTTTATAATTTCTGCGAGTAATACCTTATTTGTACTAATTTTCGCGAGGCTTTAATTTTGCGATTTTCGCGAATGGTAAAAAATTGCGAAATTAAAGACTCACTAAAATTAGGATATGCGAAAATTAAACACGTGAAATTTAATACACTTCTATAATTGCTTTAATCAATGATTAAGTGCATTCACAGCTACATGGTAATTGTCATCAGTCTATTTATCATCTACTTCAGCACTTTCTTCATCCAAATCACTCATCTCTTCTTCTTGTACATGTAGCTCTTTTAAAACATGTTTTGTGCAGTCATCAAAATGTCCATTTACATCAGGCTCTTTATAATTAGCTAACACAAGCTCTTTGTATTTGTCAATTATCAATCTGTTCTTTGCTGTGGCTTGGATTTCAACCGCAACTTTAACTGGAATTTCAAGTCCTCCTTGTACAAGCGGTGATCTTCTGTGCGTTGCATTTATGACGTCAGCGACAGCAACCCCTCTCTTCACCTATGGTTTTGTTCTGTTTCAAGGTTGTTAAGCATTTATAATCATTACAGAACTGTATGGCATAGGTATTTGAAATTATATTTTTACAATTGACTTTGCACTAGCATCTGATCGATTTGCAGTATTTGCTTGTTTTGTTTGATTATCAATGCTATTTCTTTTACGTAATTGCAAATCATGATTGTAAATCAATCGTTATTTAAGTGATCAATCAATAATCAAAGGGCCTTGAGAGCCAGCTCATTCTTGTAATGGGCAATTTTCATTGTGCCTGTCATTGCTGGTCATCTGAACCAAAGGGAAAAGAAAAGAATGATTTTGATAATATTG
>CM042755.1:25695814-25705814 GCA_022496165.2 Catalaphyllia jardinei
TTATGTCCCAGAGCTGGAAAGCAAAGGCCCTCTTCCTCAAGACAAAGCTGACTACACAAGTCGGAAACCTGGCGCCTAACTAAAATGCGGACGTTTGGGAATAAAAATCTCCGCCCCAACTCTACCAGATACGTGGCATCTTTTGGCCAGCCTCATCAGGAATGAAGAACTGTGGAAAAGTACTGGGAAAGAAGAGAAGGCAACCACAATGATTAAGGAAAGGGAAATTGCAAGTGAATTATGATCCTCGCAGTAAATTTTCCAATTTAAGCAATTGGAAAGAAGAAGCCTGAAAAAAATCAGGGCTTCAACGGGATTCGAACCCATGACCTCCGCGATACCGGTGCGATGCTCTACCAACTGAGCTATGAAGCCACACATTGCGGGAGATATGAACTCATTAAATTGACCTTGCTCCCAATGTGTGGCTTAAATTGGAAAATTTACTGCGAGGATCATACTTCACTTGCATCTATAACCGCAGTTCAAATATGAATTATTTCATATACACTTTACATCATTTCACTCCTTACGGGAGATATGAACTCATTAAATTGACCTTGCTCCCAATGAATTATTTCATATACACTTTACATCAAAGGGAAATTGGAGAGAGAGAGAGTAAAAACCACCAGGATCACATGGAATCCTCAAGGTAAAAAGAAACAGGGAAGACCAAAACAGTCTACAGTGTAATCGTGGAGGCGTACAGTGATAAAAGAGCAGGAGAAAACCAGGAAGACATGGGGTGAGGCCGAAAAGTCTGCAAAGAACAGAGTACGATGGAGAGCTATGGTCCCGGGAGAGGGGGGTACTTAACAAAGTTTTCTACGGGGAGGCTATTTTTACCATTTTGGCACGAAAGGCACCCCTTTTATATACATTTTATTGAAAAAAGGTCCCCCTTTCACATACCTACTTTAGGAAGTCTTCTTCTCATTTTCATGTGATGCTTAATAAATAAATAAATAAATAAACTGATACGGCGTCTTTTCGAAGTGTTATGATTAAAGCCCCTTTTAAATACCTAAATGACCGATTTATCTACCCTTTTATATACCTTAGCTAGTGAAATACCTGCCCGTTTTTATACCTGAGGCCTGAAAAAGGTACCCCTTTCGAGCGGAGCTTCACCGTATAGGCCATTATAGGGAGCACCCTCCCCCCCGGCTATGTGTGTAGCCCTGTGCCATAAGCAGGTTTTGTGTGTGGGTGGGCAAGTAAGAAGTAAGATAGTCCGCGATTTTTCGGAAGCTTTTGGAGCAATCTCCTGGAAAGCAAAATACCTGATTCTCTGGATCTAGGTCGCTTGCGGCCACGCGCTCTAAACGCACGACAGCTGATTTCATTGACTTCCTGTTTCGCCACCTCTGTTGATTCAAGGTTGCTTAGTTTCTAGGCCTCGATAGTTCACTGCGGGCAATCGTTTTCGATTTAGGGGTCATTTTAGTAGCACAAACAACAGAAATAAGGAGCCTAATTAACCCTTGACTCATGCCATAAGAACGTCCTAGGCCTTCACAGACTTCTCCGCCAATCTTGTTGAGCTGTTGAGCTTTCTGCTAAGAGCTACGTAGGGCATCTGCAAACTTTCAATCACTCTAGTCTCCTCGCGGCTCTCTGACAAGAAGCTCTAAGCTACTAAAAACCTCAGTAAAGTGCGGATTTTTCGCACCTAATTTTCTCTGAAGGTCTGGCTTACTCAGTTTCATTTTAGAAATTACTATCATCTTCAAAGGCGGAATCAAACAAGCTTCAAGTCTTCAAGTTTTTTCATTTGTCACCATTGAACATTGTATGGTGACAGAAGAAAGAAGTTGAATAAAACTCACGGTCTAGATAGAAACTGGAAAACAGATGAAGTACCGCTATAACTGTTTTTTTTTTTTTTGCAAACTGATGCCAATATAAGTATCGTCAGAGAACCAGCTACATTGGTTCGACTTAAAACTGTTTTAGCAGCATCAGGGCAAAGCTCGGGGCAAAGCTCGAAAGTTAATCCGGCTTGAACTGGTTCAATCCAGCGATGCGTTTGATTTGTGTTTTTGTTTTTGTTGATTGAAAACCGAAATACGCTCTTTTTTATAAGAACGTCTAATTTTGAAGCTGAGCCTTAACGTTCTTAATTACATATTTTTGCGATATGAGGCTTAAAACCGAAGATCTTAAGATCATACTTTGTGTGTCTTGTATCACCTCATGACTTCGTTGATGTGGAAGTTATTTTGAACAGGTATAAATAAGAACTGCTGATTGTTACAAATAAATAGAGATGTGTGTCATGCAATAACAAAACCATTGTTAATGTTATACAAAACATGCCCTTACATGTATTTGCGTTAATTTACCTGTTTGTTACCTTTACTGATTTTATGCGTGTCATTTAATACAAAGATTGGCAAAATAAAAACGTTCTTAATCGACTCTCAGCCCGGAGAATGTTTTTAATACCTCAGTCTTAAAAAATTTGGTTAATCTTAACCTCAACGTTCTTATAAAAAAGGTTCTTGCAGAAAAAAAGAGTGTAGATGAAATTATAGTCTCCCTTTATGTGTGTGCCAGTTTGATTTTTGTGTTCTGGATCAGTACTAGAATCATCATTTAAATCGACGTTTAACGCTGTGTATTTTTTTTAGAGTTTTCAGACTTATTTCTTGCAGCTCGCCCATCAAACCTCAAAAGCATTCCGACGGCTTACTGAAATGATTATCTTCAGGACCTTCAGAAAGGAAAGCTAAGGAAAGACGGAACACAAACTCAACATACCGTTGCTCTCACGTCAGACTGAAAATTTAATCATTAAAATTTCAGTTTTCAAACAGGCGCTGAACTGCGCGATCTCACGAGATTTCCAGGATTTCACGAGGCATTTTTCCCTCGCGGTTTATTTACAGTCTCGTTCAAGGGTCAAAGCGAAAGAGAGATCACTCGTGGTCTACAAAAAGGTGCGCAAGGCATGAAGGAAAAAACATTTATAAACTCCGTATCCGAAGTTGGATGTCTATCATGCCGCATGCATATTAGGTATAAATTAGTTATTTATAAATTCTCTTCAGAACCGTGCAGTAGTAGGCAGAAAAAATTATGATGGAGGCAATGTCCATGGATAAATTTCCCTCCTGGGTATTAAGGGTTTTTATGATGAGTATAAACAACAAATAACAACAAAATAGTAGCAAGGCAAGTCGTTCGGTTAGCCCATTACTAGGTCAGTACAGCGCTGGAATTTTTAAAAAAGAATTGCTGACGAAAAAAACAAAAAAAGCTGAGAAAGAGGAGAAAAGCTGAAAAGGAGTTGAGGAATTTTACCGCGATTAACTTAAGATTACCTTATCATTTTCTCTTGACCTTAGCGATTTGATTGTCATCTTATCTGCGCGCATTACCTAAAGACGATAACATTTTACGGTCGGCAATGGGATGCAACTAAGTAACAAATTTTGCGGCTCTGTACTTGCTTGAAACACTGATAAAAACAGAACTTTCGGTACATCAGATCTTGGTAAGTGTACGCGAATTCAATCTCGTCCTCAGAGCCTTCTGGCCTCTAGGGACCAGACAAGGAGTTCGTACCCGTCTCAATCGGTCATAGGAAGAAAGCTTAGACTTGTTGAGGACAAGGAAGGTTCGCTAGAGAAAAAAATTATAAATTGTTCTGGAGACTTTTTAGACCATGATTTTCTGGAACCTAACTTAACAAACCTTCGGTAACCGAAATTTGAAACGGCGAGGACTTTGCTTAACTGAGCAAAAGCCAAGTACGGTAAACCCTCGAATCAGCGCCCGGCGACCTTAGGAGAAGACGGGGAGGGGCGGTTATTCCAGAGGGGGGGGAGGGCTTAATCGAAGGAGGGGGTTATTTAATTTTTCCCAATCCGTGGCCTGACATGATTATTTTTTAACACACTATCTGAATGTAAACAGTAACATAAGCTGTTTATCGACAAAAAACCTGACCCTAAAGTTAAAATCGTGGCGCCGTTAGTACTTAACGTGTTCAACGTGTTCACTTAACGCGTTCAAAAACTAAAACAATGCAAAAATCTAACACTGCACGACGAAAACTAAATATCCTTTGCTGTCTCATTACTTGTAAACAACATGGGGGGAAGGAAGGGGGTGCTAATTCGAGGGGCAGGACAGACGCATGAAAAACTTGTTAAATGGATAAGCCTGGTGATAAGACTGGGATTGTTCACGCATTTGAACATGAAGAAGTATCGTTAAAGTTACCCTGGTCCAAGATAGTCCGGGTACCCACTCTGGGAAAGGGGGTTAAAAAAATTATTTCGTTTACTCGGCGAGCTGGCAGACTTTGATCCACCCAGCAATATTTTTCAGACCTTAGGGAATAATAATGGTATGGTAGTGGAGCTGGCCAAGTGGGCCATGGTAATTTACAGGACCTCAAAGGAAACCCCTGCTGAGTATCTGTGTGTTTTTTAAAGTGATTTTCACAACAATCTGGGACGAGGGGTGAGATCGTTTATCACCTATGGTCATCAACAGATTATGTCTAACACGACAAAATTTTTACAAGATAGAGTTCATGCCATGCATAACATGATGTTGTTTATAATAAGTCACGTGATCAGATCATGACGTCATAGAATTGCCAAAAACGGAGAAAATCAATGTGGCCGAGTACAATTTACGCAATCTTAAACATCCTTTTGGAGATGGCATTTTACATTTGTTCTTTTTTGTATAAAGTTCCTTGTGCGTATCACTTATAAACTATTGAGAAAAATATTAAACAATTTAGTGATAGTTCACGGATAGAAAACGAGAGCGAATAATGCAATTGTTTTAGTATAAATCTAATAGTCGTTTAAAACTTTACTTTTTAAACGAAGTTTAAATGCTCTTCACAGACACTTCGAAAGACGCCAAGAAGGGACTGTCATTTTGTTAGAAGGGCACACTGCTACGCCACTCACTGTCTATCAGAGAGTAGATAGTGAGTAGAGTAGCTAATCAGAGAACGGCATTCGTGATAGAACGCCAGTAGATTTATACTAAAACAATTAAGACAAATTTTACATACAAAATAAAATATAAAAACTATTGAAACTTAAGTTTTGCCTGTAGCATTCGAAAGTCGCGTCTGTAAACTTAAAAACAGGTTTATAAATTGTCTACCTCTATCATTCTCAGGGAAAAATAAAAGTTTACTCTGCTGGTTGGTCACTGTACTCATTTAGTAATCATTCAGTAACCTGTACTTTCTCGTTCATGAACGTGATGGGTCGCTCATTGCCCTCTACCCTTACATCAAAAATGTTTACTTAATAGTAATCAAAGTGTTTACTTGAAATAAATAATTAGCGCTTTGCCAGCATTTCGTTATTGCACAATTCAAGCTGATACAAAGAATTAAAGTTCCTCGCCTTCGTCATTTTCTTGGAGGTTGCTGCATTAATTTTCACAAGTGCAAGCGGCCGTGCAGGAGAGTCCAACTCGCCGGCAAGAACATCTCGCGTTGCACCCCTTCTTACACCTGCACAGGCTAATTGGAGCTGGATCTTTCTCCATCAGTTTTGGAACAAGATGTCCCATCTCATCCTTGGTCCACCCATTTCTATCTGGTGATGGTAGTGAATACCTCCTGTCTCGGGCACGTTTCCAATTGAAGTATTGATAGTTGGCTCTTTTGACATGATGTGTGCACTATCTTCGGTAGGCGGAAGTTTGCTGCTCTCCAGGTGCTTTTTAGAAAAAACGCTTGTAGCTGCGATGGTTCACTGAAATTTGAAGTAATTTCTCCATATAGAAGACCGATAAATTTGAAACAAACAGTCAAAGCTTCATCGCTTATTACTGTGCAGTCTATATCCAGGCTCTTCAGTCCAACAAGGTTATCTTTATGTTTCTTCAGTGTAGTGAAATCTCCCTTTTTGCCTATGCCACTTAGGATACTCGTGGAATTGCATCCTGTCAAAGCATGTATGACCTGTAAAAGATTGCACACGACTTGCCTCATTTTTTCAACAGCTTTGTGCACGGAAATGAACGTTCTGTTCCTTCCAGTACCTGTGTCAGTGGAACCAAAGCTCTTGAATTTTCATCTCTTTCAATTCTTTGTGACCCCAGTTCTTTATGAAAGCTTGAGCCTGCTGAAGTCCCAGTCATAATTTTGTAACTCCAACAATTCCTCCTTTGGGTTTGGAATCTCTGTTCGCTGTCTGCTCGGCCAGTGCCATGTCTGGTGAGACAGAATTGAACGATGACTTGGAAGATGATGTGGACACAGCGTAGGCTCTATTCTCAGTGAACGTTCAATGTGCTGTTAGCAAACCGTTCTCCATCTAAAGTAGTTTAGGTGGTCGAATGCTCTGTCATGGAGTAGTATTGCACTGAATCTTTCAGGATGCGAAAGCCAATTAGCATCTCTGTCACCGTGGATGAAATGTAATAACAGCCACACCATTCCCATGTATTCATTCCAAAATGCAAACAAAGCTAAGCATTTACAACCATGTTCTTTGAACTGGATACCCACTGGACTAATATTCTCAATAAGCAAGTTACGGAGCTGTTGCTTTCTGTCGGATTTTGGTTCGTTGTTGTAGTACAGAGTTGAGCCCTTGTTGGAAAGACTGAGCAACTTCTGTTTTTTCTCTTTGGTGCAATTCATCTCTTTTTCGTCTACTTTTTTCTGTTTTCTCCAACCAATCCATAAAGGTGTTCCACTGTAATCTCTCCAATGCTTCAAGAGTTAGTTTATGAGCTCTTATTGCTCTAATATAGTGCGTCCCGTTGATTATCTGTTGCTACATTGCTACCACATATACCCAAAGATCCTCAACACTTGATTCTGTCATGCGCTTGCCAATAACACCGAGGAAGATTTTAGCGCGATGAAATTCTCTCAGGCGAACAATTACATTGCCCAGGTTTGGTGAATGAATGGGCTTGACCTCACAGTAAATTCCTTCGTCAAAGGTTACCACTGCATTCTTCTGACTTAAGCTCTCGCCGAATGTCTTGTCCAGGCATGCGTATACTGTGTTTGGTTCTTTAACAGGTGCAGGTATCATAGGAGGAAAACGCATACGGGTTGGCCAGGTTCTTGGAATCTAGTGCAAGCCCCCCTTGGAAAAAAGCCATACTCATCTCGTGTACACTTTCGTTACCATCAACTCTATCCTGCAAGTAGTCTGCATTGTCTGCAGCACTTTGCGCAAATATATCACTCGCAATGTTGAAAGGAAGAATTGCTTGATAATATCCATCTTCCTCTTCAAATTGATTCAAACTCATTTCTGCCCATTTTGTGTGGATCCGTGTTCACATTCCCAGTAGTTTATACAGTGGCGATGATGGTTTAACATGCGAGAAACTTGGAGAGCCATTCTAGGCAAATGGTGTTAACATGTGAGTATTGTTCCAAGGTTTAATCATAGCATTCATGACACTGTTGCATAGGCGTAGTACTTGCAGATAAATGAATTGGTCATAAACTTTCCAGTTTGGGAAAGAGTAGAATCATACAGTAGGTCTCTATGAAAAAAAAAGTGATCGGTGCTTGTGCTTTTTCTAATTTCCAAGTTTGACAGTTGGCATGCAGAAAATTGACGGACGAAAAAAATTGATTTTTATAACCAAATAAAGTTGTTTCAGGTGGAGCGAGTGTCACTTTGAAGCTCATGGGCAAATGTTTTTAATAATTTGCTTCCATCTATCAGGGAATTCGTCTTCCTCTGATTCTTCCTTACTTCAGCATTATCAAGTGTTTGCACCACGTCCGCTCGCAGAGACCGAGAAAAATCTCATCACAACAATCCTAGCTTCCTTTGCAGAGTACCACATAGATTATGGGGCTAGCAGGAAATATTTCTCCAATATAGTATTGTTTTTGGCAGCCTTAATAAAGATTGTGTCTGAAAGGAAACGTCCAGTGAAAGTTAAAATAAAGGTAACTTGAAAAACATCCGAAAAAAAGCCCAAGAAGATCGATATTTGAAGTTTGTGACACGTTTCGTCGCTTTTCATCGGTTGGATAAATTGAAAAGCCGAAACAAAAAAACCCCAAATGATTGAGCAGTTAATTTATTCAAAGGCAGTATGGTGAAAAGAGAACTTAATAGATTTGATATCATTTGATGGGGACAAAGAGAGGGGTACAGCACTAGTGTTTCATTGAGATAAGCTTGCTTGTTTTGTTGTTTTTTTAGTTCTTAACTCACTGTTAAGACGGCCATTCAAGGTTTGAAAGTGAATTGAATCATTACAAGCGATCGGTTATACAAATGAAATGTAAGATGTGAACTCTGCCGTTGTAATGATGATTTAAGCAACTACAAATTAGGCATTGAAAAATATTTCCGGACTTGAATATCCACAAATAATAAACATTAGACAAGGGAACACATCTTGCATCAGATAGATTTTGAGTGATTTTGGCACTTTTCTTGTAGTCCGTATGAAAAAAGATCGAACAGCAAGGTATATCCTATTCACAAAATATGCAAGTACTTTGCAGTGAACAGCTGGCAGGTGGCATTTTGTTATTTCCTTTCTTGGCCGATTGTTGCTAATTGTATTGATTAGCAGGGTAATTTCACACTGATAAATAAGGTTCAGAGCAACCCCCGGGAGCAACCTTAAAATTTCAAAGCTTTAAGTTGGCTCAAAGGCCTATGCATAGATGTTTTTAAAACTTTGTTAAAATTGCATCTTCTCCTGCTACTAAAAACTGATTTTATAACATAAAACACTTTCACCATTATAAGCCCTTAAAGCTATTATTAAAGGTGATTTTAGCAGATCATACTGTTTCTATGGTAACCTATTGTGTCACTAAAACAATAACAACGTGTTCACCAATGATTGGTTGGTTTTTTTTTGAAATACCATGATTGTAGGAGATTGTAGGATCAATTGCAACCTCGTTCCCAGGGCCTTTTCCTTGGCTTGGGAAAAAGCCCTGGGAACGAGGTTGGATCAATTGATAAAGAACGTTTATAATGACCCATTAAAATTTTAGTCTTGGTAAGTGCTGGAAACTGTTTTGAGTCGCCTTAAAATAGTCTCATTTCCTAGCTCTTAAATCATAGATATTAATTTTATTTTTTTGGAGATTTTTGGTCCAGATCCGAAGTTTGCTGTAACAAATTGTATGGTCGAGTTCATCCTGTCCTTTTTGAGGTGCTGCTTCTCGCTTTTTCGTTTATACGATCCTCTTTGATCGTATTTCCATTTTAATTAGTTCTCATTACAATTGTTTACATTTGACGACTGTATATTTTTCCCGTATCAAAAAATACTGAAAAAAAAAAATGTTTGAATGAATACTTTATGAAAACAAAAATCTCCCAAACAGAGAAAATTGAGCTAAAAAAGCGTCCACCAAATTCCGGGAGAAACCAGCTTTACAATCAGCTGAACGATTTCCCAGAATCCCCGGCTTCACATTCTTGACTCTGAACAAGTATTTTTCGGGCGGATAAGAGGCAACCTTCGCCATCTCGTCTATTCCGTTAATGTATCGTCCAACAGCAACCACAAAGATTTCCACCCCAATCTTTTTAATGCATTGGCATTTGGTACAGTCAAATGTTGTCGGACATTTGATCTACCATCAGTGAAAAGAAAAGCCATTTTCTTTGTTGGGAAGAGATGGCGACCCTCAACAAGAAAAATGAGACCAAGAACATTGCAAATATAACCATTGTTGTGAAACAATGTAAAACGGAAAAAAATACTTGCTTTTCATTGTTACCTCACTTTTTAACCTTTATTTTTTAATTAGTTCCGAAATGAGTAACGCAAAAAGTTTTCTAAGGCTAGCCAACTTGCTTTGCTTTATTTCTCAATCCACTTAATTGTAATACTTACGTCCTAATAGTACTAGTTGCAAAATTTACTTTCTGACCCAAATACTAAGTTAAACGCATTGTCCGTCTTATCTTCAGTTTTTACGGACCAGTTGGTACAACTAATAAATACGAAAACCTTCCTGAAAACCTGAGAAAGTAAAAGAAGAAAAATAATTGGA
>CM042755.1:25710814-25722267 GCA_022496165.2 Catalaphyllia jardinei
CCAGTGTTTCTACATCAAGTTCAACTAGTATTTCTGCTCATCAGTCGAGAGAAAGCGTGGATAGAACGGACTCTCATTCGAGCGCAAAGACTAACACAACAAGCAATTCTATTGGCAATCACATAGCGAGTGATACGGAGACGCAATCGTCATCAGAGATCCAAACGCATGGCTCTGTTGTGAAATCCACAACGCAAGCAAATGAACACAGTTCTATTTCTGGGGAAGCATTTGTGCCCGTGAAAAAGAAAGATTCAGAGCCAAGATTGGGAGTTACTGCCGAATTGGCGAAACAGAGCGATTCTTCGGTGGCTAGAGTTTCGCCAGCTATTGATAATGTGGAGAAAATATCGCTTGAGGGAGCGCAATCGATCGTTGCCTCCGCTAGGTAAGTGAACTGACGAAGCTACGTGTGTGTACAATGTGGTGGTAAATTGATTTCATGTCCCTAGTGATTTCGTCGCAAGAAAGCGGTTTCGCCTAATTGCTTTCAGATATCTCTTGGATAGCTCCGAGGTAACTTCAAGTTTTTCCCAGCGCTTTTCCCTTCAAAAAGTCCTAAATTACAGCGTTGAAAGTTATTGACTCTCCCAGACTCCATGATTTATTGATGTTCTTTTTCTACAACCAGACAGTTTCGTAATTTGTTCGCGGTTTTCTTCTTCGAAATTTCTTTGTTTGAACATTATATGTTGATCAGTGCCAACCATAGCCAGCGAGTGTATCATTTGGATCACTATCGTGATCGGCTGATAGTCAAGATGGAAGGTTATAGCGCTGCAGCAATGGTGTATTTCAAATGAAGTGACCTCCAACGACCCTCCTAAGTGGTTTGAAATACGATTGATTTGTAATTTTGCCTTGTCGTTGTTTACATTTTTTATTCCACGTGAGTTGAACGAAGCTTTTTATTTGGACTTCATTCTTCGGTTTTGCTGCATACATATGCCCTGATGTAATATATTATCAGGGTTCATTTGCTAAATTCTTGGTGGACAAAATTCCTCGAGGCTACACCAGGGAGAATTATTGAATTTGTTATCTTACATTTCGTGACAAAAAACTTCCAGATGGAGAGTTTTTTTTTATGACTGACCGAAAACTCTAACTTCAAGAATGTGGCCGCTGAACACGAGATAATAATATGAAAATTCTTTGATCCGAATGGTTTAAGCCGTTCCAATTTTATAAAGCGACCAGTTGGCATCCGCTTTGGAAATATTTGTGGTACATAGTTTTGTACTTTCACTAAAATGTATCCTGTTCTCTGTATTGCCACTGAAATATGAAATACTTTAGTTACCTTATAGTACTCATAAAGAGCACTGGAATTGAGAAAATGTTTTAGAATTATTCAAACTTTCAAGAGTTTTTTCACCCTTTTTGTCTGTACTTACATTTGTTTACTTCAATGTTTGTTGCAGCTTTGTCACTTGTTTTACTGCAGCGTGTAATTTTAATTTCTGGCTTTTCGCTTTCATGTAGAATTTGATATGCCTGTCACACCTTTGCGTGTGTAAAGGCACATGGAAAAATGAAAAATGTCTTTCCTTGAGCTCAGATGTGAATGTTTTTCCTTCTCATAGTCAGCGGAGTAGATAAATAATTTTGCTGCCTTGCATGTTGAGAGCAACTACCATGCATCGTGGCATCGTATACAATCTTTGAGGATCACCTCACGGTGGTTAATTTTGTTATTTTCGTCGACTAAGTGGTTCATCAGACCTGTTAATGTGTCACCCTGGCGTAGAAATTATAAATTCTTTCATTTTTAACAGTATGGCAGAAACTTCTATTTTCCTAAAAATAATAACAAACTTGATGCCTGAGTAATTAAAATTATTTTCCATATACATTTTTAGATTGATTTTTAAAATTGCCCAGTGCAGTTTTAAGTAGATTGTTCTTCCAACATTAGGTATATATGCGTACTTGTTATCATTTTGTTTGAATTTCACTTTGTTGAATTCTGTTCTGGAACCTTTGTTGAAATGCTTTGCTTATTTTTCATGCTGTGAATGTGACAAAATTAAAGCAGACTATTTGTATGAAAGTAATGAAAATTTTACTATCAGGGAAACTGTGCTATTTTTTCCTGTTATTCTGCCAATGGTATATTGTGTCAATTGTTTATCAATTTGTTTGACATCAGTTCCAACCTACAGGCAATATGAGCCATAAATGAATTGCTTGACAAAAATGCATAAATTATTTCCTCTGGCTGCAATATGTAAACACAGCCATTTCTTTTCAATGTAAAAAAATATGAAAGCCTGTTTTAAGATGCAATATCACTGTTAAAATGTTATTGGTCCTGGAATTCTATTGTGAATGGTTCAATCCATGTCTAGTTTATTGGTCATTGCTCTCTTTACAATTAAATTTATATTTAGTTTTTAAAACTACCTTGTGTTGCTGTCATCTGCACCCTATTTTTGACTGGTCTTGGCCGTGACAGTACCTGGATGAGGTAAATTTTTTCCCTACTGATATGGGTTTTAAGCTACATACTCCAAAACGTCTGCAAGGCAAGCAGTTTTATTGCTGTCTTGGGGGTAACAAGGCAATGATTGTACTTCTGTATCTATTATGATGTTATCTGTCAATATATGCTATCTCATTTTTGATTTGGCTTATTCTTAACTGATAGAAAACATTTTTAGGAACAAGGAAACATGAAAATGGCCATTCTTCCTTAGAAGATGTTGCTGCTAGAGCAATAAAATAAACATTGCAAACTCGTTGATTGATTGCCTGCCAAAGAGAGCTTTTTCTATTTTTGTCAAGAAGGCTGTGTAAATATCCACTGAATAGCCTAGTGACCTTTGGTCATTGTCTTTCATACAAAGTTTTAATCACCATATAACCAAACTTTTCCTGTGTAGTATGACAAGAAATCGATCAAACTAAGTGTAACATTTTTTGACACCTGCTCAAATTGTTTTGATACAAGCTAATAATAACAAAAATTATTCCTTGCAGAATTCTAGAGTTATCCACTGTCGTCTCTTGTATCTCAGCAGCAACATATGTTTTATTTGACATCAAACAAGTAGTTATTAATTCAGCATTTGCTCAGGTTTTCATCTGAAACTTGTCAAAGTTTCCTCCATACTGTCAAGGAAAGTCATGGCTGAACATGCCATGACAAACCATTCCATTAAGCATGCTAATGTGACTGCTAAAGACCATAAATAATACCTGTTTTGGAGTCAAATGTGTGGCTTCAATACAAGCAACACTAATGCCCAGAAAGTTAGATCTCATGTTAACCTCTGGATGTAACAACCTTTAAAACATGGGACAAATTTGGCCTATTCAAGTTGATGGGTTAACAATTTATTTTTTGGTGGTTTTCTTTTTCAATATTTTTATTCCTCTTATAATTATGCAAAGAAAGCTGTCATTAGTTTTTTTGGCACTTCAAGGCCAAACATAATGTGAGCATGGCTGATATTTTCATCAATAATGTGTTAAAAGTATTTATAGTTCAGTATATTAGTTTACTAAACCTCATATTTATATGTTTCTCTTTTAACATTTTAATATTGTTGTCTTTCAGTGTGGGTGCCAGAGAGGCTGAGATGCCTATTGTGAATAAAATTGCATCTGCAATGGTATGTGTTATTGGAGCCATTTTCTTACACTTTTGTGATGCAGATTTTGACATGTAGTTCTCTTTGCACTCTACAGCCTTATAAATAAATACTGTTGGCATGGTGTTGTGGAAAAGGGATCAATTTTTTTAAAAAATATTTTCTCTTGGGGAAGTGATAAACACCAATTTCTGCTGCAAATGTCAAAAATTACAATATAAAATCAGGAAAGGTAGACTGGCTTGATTTTGAACAAATTCTCTGAGCTTTGCCGATCATGATGACAGCCTCTACATGAAATATTGCATAACCTTTAATTAATCTAATAGTTTGGTTCTCGTCTTTCTCCCTGTGAAAAACTGGTTCTTCCTGCTAAAAGACTCCTTAGGGCTGAGTTGCGCTAGCACAAATTCAAATATTTCCAATTTTTGGTGATAGAAAAATTTTGCAAGTTCCAAATTTTGGCAGCAGTGGCATTAGACCAACATTTTGGAACCAAAATGTATCTACTTGAAATATATGTCGAAAGATTTAGTATTTTATTTCATCTAGTATTTTATTTGATTTCATGCGAGAGTTAAGTCTTTGCATATTTTTCTCCTGGCTGCATGTTCTTGACTCTCTGCTCTACAGCATTGCATGTTTCCAGCCCATAACTGGACAAGCAGATTTTGCTTTGCTTGCATTTGTGTTGTTTCTTGTGCCACTTGCGATGAAACAAGTTTGTCTCACTGAAGCCATCTCTTCATATTTGCACCAGTAACCGGATATAGGGTCTGATTCATAACAATTTGAATAAAAGCACTGCTTATATTCCTCATTTGCATTGAAATAACTGTAAAAAGCATCAGATGGACCGGGTAAAAAATGTTTTTGTCCTGCCATCTCACATGCCAAACAGTGGAGCCTGAGATTTGAAGGAAAATGCTCACAAAGACTTGCAGCAGAATTCCTTTGCTGGCTTGCTCTTCGTTTTTGAGAAATAACGTATGCAAAAAAGGCATGCCACTAGGAAAATCTGAGTGGATTTTTGCATAAACTAAAATTAGTTCAGGAGATTTTGAGTGCATACATGCTATTTGCATACATGCTACTTTACATGTCATTATTGGATGAACAATCATGTACATATACACATATATGGTGTGTGCAAACCAAGTGTTGTAATATCACAAGAATGATAACGACAGCATAGGGCCAAGATTGACTCTGGTGTGGTATGCCATAATCAAACTGACCATTGTAATATCAACTTAAAAACTAGGGTATCTAAAAGATAGTAATGCTGCGGCTTATTCTGTTGATAGTGACATATCTTACGTAGTGATTCATCTACAACTTCATGCATGATGACTCACTGGAAACCTTGCGAAAAAGGACGACGACTCTGTAACATCTTCATGCTGTTTGTGGCGCAATGCACTCTGGTTAAATGCAATGCATTTTGGTAAAAAGTGATGAATTCGAGAATTCATACTCCCTTCCATATATTCTTAAATCCTGATTACCATATTTACTCGTGTTCAAGTCGAACTCGTGTATAAGTCGACCCCTCATTTTCCAGGTCAAAAATCAGATTTTCATCACTTATGGTTAAAGAAATAAAATTCAGACCAGTAGAAATTTCCCAAAACATCAATCTTTACTTCCTGAGAATGTATTGAAACCATGGTGAATTAAAAAAAGCAGAGGTGTAATCTTACGCTGTGAAGTTTACCAAGATTTGTTTAATCACGATTTAAGCACATACAAGCTCTTTGATTTACTAGTGAAGTATTTCATGATGCTTGGGAGTAAATCGCCTTGCATTTACATGTAACTAACCTTGATCTCGATGTTGAGTTTAAAAAGAGATTAGATACGTTAAAAAGACCAAAAGAACACAGAAGAGCTTCGAAAGATCGCTCAATAAAAACAGCGCCATCTTGGAAAACTTGGTAACCAAACTACAAATTTGAGGAGTACTGGAAACTGTGATAACTCCACATGCTTTCTGAAGTTTGCCAGGTCAGTAAGCTACAGTAATCGTTCGATGAAAACACAAAGTTCAGCACTGTAAACAGCAGCGAAGCTCTAGAAATGTATGCTCCACAGATCAAAAGACACAATAGAAATCATCTCCAGTAGGTTTATGTTTAAATCATTTAACATTAATTTTATTTCACACTTTTTTGTTGAAGAAGACTGCTCTGAAAACTAAGAAACTTGACCACAATTAGAACTCGTTTTGTAAACTCAGTTTTCCGAATGCACTTCAGGCAATTGTTATGCTAATTTCTTGGACTGCTTTGTCAGGTCTTTGTGACTCGTGTATAAGTCGAGGGCTATTTTTAGGGCTGATTTTTTGGTCGTAAAAGGTCGACTTATACACGAGTAAATATGGTATGTTGCTGCTTGCTCGCTCCACTGCAGTGACAATATTGCAGCTGAATTTATTGATAATGGATTGCAAGAAATTCCAATAGATGGAACTCTTGTTTTTTTTTTCTAGCCTGATTGCTAGTCGGAGTGCTAGGACTTTACTTCTCCTATCAAAATTTATTGCTTTGCATACAAAGCTCTATTTTTAGTTAACATTTTGGAAGTATCAGGAATAGGAAATTTGCCTCAAAACAATCAATATTTCTCCCCTGAAATAAATAACTGTCTGAATGTTACATCATTTTAGCTGAACATGGTCTTTAAAACAGAAGCAATGTTTTTCCTGTCATTAACCTTAACAAGTAGCTTAAACTGAAGCTAACAAGAGTTGTAATTACATGTTTTTATATTGTTTTTCTTGACTTTTAGACCTTCCATTTATGGTGTACTGTGTCCCATGTTGGTTTTTTGGGACATGGCAAACGCATATAGTGCGCTCTTCCCCTGATTGAGCGGTCCTGGTTTGAGCCCTGGCTGGGGACATTGTGGTGTGTTAAGCAAAACATGTTACCCTCATGGTCCCTCTCTCCACCCAGGTGTTTAAATGGGTACCAGCAAATGTAATGCTGGGGGTAATCCTGTAATGGACTTGCATCCCATCCAGGGGGAGTAGAAATACTCCTAATCGCTTCATGCTATGGAAATCAAGATAAGCTCTGGCCTGATGGGCCACTTGGCTTGAATGCAGACTAAACTTCACCTTACCTTTTGTATCGAGAACCACATCTAGTACTGTAAGAGTGTGGGGGCTTCTGTGAAGTAATACTCTTGCTGACTTTTATAGTCACTCAAGTGAAGAAACAATTGATTTGGCAGGGCTATAAATAGGGATAATTAAAACTTTTTGGTGGTTTCACTAACCTTGGTATGATCTTTGGTTAAACTAGTGACTAGATTTATTTTAGCAAACAGTTACACTCCCGTGCTTGGGATCAGTGATTTAGTGAATATCTTAAGACCCTGGAAATATTGACGACAAATTAATTTGCGTGCAAATTTTGGAATTACTGGTAGCTAACAGTAAACGTCTCAATTTTCTGCTGTTCCTTCCCAAATAAATTGTAGCTAAGTTTGCATATTTAACAGTAGACTTTCATTTTCATCAATATTCCTCTTCGTCTTTTGTTATTTTCCAAGTGATGGCTCCTCTCAGGGTTGTGCTCTAGAAGTGCCTGGGTGCCTTTTTGCCCTAACAACTGGAAAAACATACTTTTCTCATCCAGGATTTCATGGTTTGGGACCTTTAGGCTCCTCATAATTTTTCTTAGACCACCCCCTTGCTTCTTAATTTGAAAGCACTGATTTGAATCATTTGCAATTGATTGATTCAATGGCTGCCCCTGCCTGCTGAACAGTTGCATTGAGCCAGCACACTGATTTGTGTGAAAATATTTTCTTCATGTTAAAAACGTCCCAAATCTTCTCTGTTAATGTTTAAATATGCCAGAATGGCAATTACCGGTATCTAACTTCATGTGTAACTGAAGTAGGGCTTTTTTAGTGACCCTTTGAAACAAAACAAGATTGTTCTCTGACAGATTGAATCTCATCTGTTTTCAGTCGTTTCTGTGGTTGAAGATCTCGCCCATAATTGGTTAGAACACAAAACATTCTATACCTATTTTAGGTGTATATGACTGTACATTTCTTGGAGCCATTTCAGAACAGTACTACTGAAACATGGATGAATCAAATTTTCATTTTCATTTTCAATCATGTTGGCTGTCATTGCCCAACAGACTAAGCGTATCATCATCTGGAGTCTTTGTGTTTGCTTCCTCTGAAGCAGAATTGCTTGCTTCTTCTGAAGTGTTATCTATTACTTCTTTTGAAGTAGACATAAGTGCTTTCTCTGAAGCATTGACAGAATGACGTGATTTGCTTTCATCACATTTTGCTCTTTTAGAAATTGAATCTGTTTCGGTCGACTGGCGTTTTTTCTCTACCAAGTTGCGAAGCATAGAATTTGAGGAGGTTAGGTTCTCCTGCATAGCATTTAGAGCCGATAGAAGACTTTTGGAGATATATCGCCTTCCTCCTCTAGATTAGCGGAATCCATTGAGATGTTCTGCTCAGTGTCATTATCGTTGTCGGTGGCAGCCATATTTTCGTGAATGAAAATGGCGGGAAAAACGTAAGAGCGAAAAACTGTAATTCAGGGCTAAATTTCTACTTAGCTCATCGAGGAAATGTGATCTTATACAATATCCCAATGATCTGGTGATTTGCTGTTTCCTATGGATCGCGTTCAGAGGGAATTTTGATGATAACTTCCAGATAAACTCAAAACCCACAACCTTCCTTTGACACAAGGTCTACACTGATTTGATTTGATGTATGCGCTACACTCTCTCGCGTACCACTCCGTAACGACCTATGGCTGATGACTAAATAGAATCTGTTATTTTGATGAATGGTTGACCAGTTATATGTATGACAGTGAGATAAGCAAACCTTTTTGGTTTCTTTTCTGTGCATTACCCGTAATATCATTTCTTTGACTACTGTGCAGAGAATACTATGCTATTGAAGTAATCACACAGTGTTCTGAGCATAATTTTTTTGCCTTGCATGTATGATAATGGCTTCATTTTTCTTTTTCTTTGCAGGAACAAATTACACAAATTAAGTCAGACCTCTTAAGTGTTGTGAATAAAGAAGTTCAGACTTTAAAAGAAAGAATTTCTAAACTTGAAGAGGAGAATCTTGAACTGAAGCTAGAAAATGAGAAATTACGGAATTTGGTTGAATTCAGAAACTCTTCATCAACATAACAGTGACCTACTCAAGTGACCATCGAGCCTGTCGAGACAACAGAGACTTGAAAAATCACAGAGGATGAATGTTCTGGTAGTGCTCAAAGAAACTTCAGTGAAGTCATAACTTAAATCTGGAGATCAGCAGTCTTGTTAATAATTTTGACTGACATCAAGACTGCCAGATTTGCTTGTAACAAGTCAAGTTTGGACAGATGCAAGAGGTGCACATTTTATGATTATTTATGAGATGTGTGGCAACATGGTGGCGTATGGTTCTTTAGAGATGTCAAGCAACATGTCAGGCATTGTTGCATGAAGTTCCACAGTCTTACTCAGAGTGCAAGATGGAAGCTAATGGAAAACTCATTTAGGTCACCATCAGACAAGTACTGAGTTGCTCAAGTTGCCTTTGTTTGTTATCTGATCCATAGTTTTGTGGCTTTGTGGCGATGAAGAAAAGTTTTATGCAAGAATCAAACTGACTCTGTCTTCTGACTTCACTTGAAAACTTATTTTTCCTGAGTAAATATTAAAGAGATTATTGCTGGAATAAATTATCGTTGAACTGAAGTATAAAACCAAGGTGTAAGGCCTTGAAATATGATAGGAATATCACACTATGATTTGTTGAGACCTGTGTCATACTAGGAATATTGTTCATTACAGAAAAATAATTGAAAGGAAAACTTAATTAGTTATTTTTAATACTGGTCAGGTTTCTTGAAAAGCATGGAAACAATGTTGCTTCAAATGCCATTATATTTACACTCTGATTTTCGGTTCTGTGGCCCGTAACTACGATGTGCAGTGCTTTGACAAACTACAAAATGAAACCACTTTATGCAGTATCAACTTGAAGAATCTCAAAAAGAGCTTAAACTCATTCTTCTTGCCCATAAATTGTTTAAGAATATAAATACATTTAAGGGGTGTTGATTCGGTCACTTTCAGGTGATTGAAAAGTCTTTCACAGCAGTTTGGAAGAGTACAAGCGTAGATGTCTATGAAAACATCTATGTAAAATTAAGCGTTTTGGGACCTGCACCAGTTGTTATTTTGATTAATATACTTTAAGTTTTAAATAAAATTGCAGACGAAAAGAAAAATTCAACCTTTTTCAGTATTTTAGGTGCTAAAGTCAACTTCATACATGTATACCATTCTTCACCCCTAATAGATGTTTTTGGTGAAAATTATGTTAAATTGTCCGAATTTTCATTGTATAACAGCAAGGATCTATCAAGCATAGCTTGACTATGAATGGGCAGAAGAGTGAAACAGCAGTTTCTAGTTGATCTTCAAGTTGAAAGGGCTTGGCCATGACTAATAACATTGTACCATTCTTGGCCATGGTTGCATTGCAGAACAAGATTGGCAGGTGTACTGGTAACATGCTTTGGTGAACGTCAGATCAAGATAGATGTATTTTTCTTTGTATAAAACAAATTGAGAGTATTCTCCTTTATACAAACACTATGAAGGGCCATTATTTTGTGATGAGCTGATTTAAGCTATACACAGGGCAGTTTAACAGCTGCCTTAATAACACAATTGTATTTATTTTGATTGAAAATGTTTAAGGTGTCAAATGACTTGTGTAGCTTAGCCTGTTAGTTCTTCAGTGTTCCCTTGGCTTCTGTTTCAAAATTTGATTGGTCTTGAATGTGATGGCATTTTTGCCGTCTTATACTCAAGGTACAACTTCTGTTAGTAATAATAAAGGCTGAATCCAAGGCAAGGTGTTAGCAAGTTAAACATTTCTTACTGTTATTGTGTTTTCTTGTTCCATTTTTACATTTTACTGTTACCATTTTGGAGAGGGGTTTTTGGCAACTCCAATCTTTGGAGCAAAGAGCAAAACGTTGCCCCTTCATGTAAGCTGAATTTCAACTTGTTTCTCATCTGAAAGATGGCATATTTTCAAGGAGGCCAAAGATTTTATAAGTAAACTGAGTCAGAAGTCAGTGAGTCACTTTTTTTTCCAAGTACTGTGGAAATGGTAGCACATGTCGGGCCATTACCCTTTCCCCCTGGGATTATGGACTAAGTAAAGTGATTACCATTGTTGAGAGCTGCTGGTAACCAATAGCTTAGCTTGGCTTTAGTCTAACTGAAGTGTTAAGGCTAGCCTGTAGAGCCATTTATGCTAACCAAAATGCTGTGTTGGCCAACTGAGTTGCTGCCATAACATTAAAAAAAGATAAGCCCCAGGTACTATCTTTTTTTAAAGGACCATTTTGAATATCTTATTTTTTTATAGGGGTGTTGTATTTGGACGAGCTTATAATGGAAGGAAAGTTTGCCTTTCAAAATGGCTGGGTTTATTTACATCTGCAATTTTCAATGTGCAACATTAATGGTTATGTAGCTTGGGGGCAGGGGGGGAACTCCTAATATGGGTATGTGCAGCCCCAAAGGATATGTTTTTTCACCCATTTTTGTCATAGAGCTTTTGCATGGAAGGAACAATGAAAATATTTTGCATAAGAAACTATTTTTTTTCCCATAGGAAAAAGAATCCATTGTTCCTGCCATGCAACACGGCTACTGTGCAAAACCTCTATAGGGTATCGATGTTATTCATTTTGATCATCATTAGGGTATGGTTTTTGTACTCTAGTCTAGAATATGCCTTATGCATGATGACATCTGACTAGAAAAAGTCACCACCAAGCCT
>CM042755.1:25722667-25753632 GCA_022496165.2 Catalaphyllia jardinei
GCTGACAACCTTAACCTAGGCCTTGATTATTCTGGATATCACAAAAACCTCATCCAATAATAATTTATTGTTTATTTGACTTCCTAGCTGCAATGAAGCTTGTCTTTGCTGCAAATTATAAGACCAGTAATTTGCTCTTTCAATTACAAAGCCAGATAGCTTTTGTTTACATCGTCCTTTTTGTTCTCACTGCTTACCAATCTGGCTAGCTAGTAATCTTGTTCGCAATTAAGCGGTTAAGGGAAAGGTGACTTAAAGGGAAACAGTCAACTTTGTGACTGCACTGACCCGGACACTAGTTTTTCTCACTTTTAAAAAAGTTTACCTCAACCTGAAATCAAAGTTCATCTAGAAATCCACTTCATTTTTTTCAATGTTTTGCTTGATTTTCAATAGTTTACTGAAAAACCTGTTTTTGAGTGTCCTTTTGCTCATCCTATGATATTACTTTTATCATATCTGGTTAAAAACAGTTAATTGCGCCTCTGGTATATGCAAATTAGCTATGGAATGGTATGTAATGCGCATGTGCACTAGCTGACTGTGTCCCTTTAATGTGCGTTACCATGAATTATATTCCCCATCAACTGTCTTACCCTAGCTTAAGCTAACCACAATGCCAGAGATACTGACTGGTTTACAGATCATAACTTAATATTCAGTAAGTGCACTTGTGACCATGACACAATGCCTCAAGGTGAAATGGATTCTTGATTTCTTTGAAACTTCATGTTTTGTGAACCTCCTAATAACTTGAACCAGGTTGCTTCCCTCACTTGTGAAACACTAGTTTCACCCCCAATTTCCCAAACTAACCGATTTTTCAAACCAATTTCGATTTTCTTGGAGGTACGAAAAAGTGGAATTGGTACCTTTTTACTGTGTTGAATATATTAAATTTTAACAAGGAATGGGTAATCGCCATTCATCCAGTCTCCAGACCAAAGACAAGGGGCTTCTCGTTTTAGGACCATGACCAATCAGGCAAGCAAGCAACGTCCCTCCCCGAGTGCCAAAGTGAAGTTGGGATTTAAAGTAGCCAAGGCCGTATATCATGGCAGCTTAATGGCAGCGGTGTTCAGTGGAGAATGATAATCGTAAACTTCATTTCCCTGCCACACAGGCCACATGTAAGTCTTGATAATTCTATCATTTTATTTTTCAGGACTCAAGCCAGGATGTAAGAGCCTCCATTTTCTACGAAAAATAACTCTAAAAGAAACACATTTTTCTATTTAAATACTCGAATTTATTCACATAAAATAGCTCTGTGAATACATTTTAACGAGATCTCAAGTTGCTCTCAATAGATTTACAGAAAAATTCAATAATAACCGTGGAATTACTATCAATAATTTTGTTCACAGCACGCTATGAAAATACTACGAAATTAAGTTACGTGGACCATGTAAAAAAGGATGAAGATGCGATGATAATTAAGGAAAAGCTAAGGAAAGTTGAGAAGAAAAGTCAAAGGTTATTACAAAATCGTCAAAATATGTAGCATGCGTCTCGCTTACTCTATAATCTACTATTACAGTTTAGAGAAAAGTCAAACGTTTGAAAGTATTCAGTAGAGTTCAATATTTTCAGCTGATCTGATTTCCTCGCAACACGTAAGTACCCATTCAAAAGCGCGTTCAATAAAATACAGTCCTTTCTGATCCAAAATTTCTTCAAATTCAGGTTATCCCATCCTAATACTCTGGATGATCTGAAATATTGCTGTGGGAGAAAAGAAAATAACGTTTAACTTTAACATAAGCACGATAAAAACCCAAACTCGCACTTCGAAAGACGAAACACGCATGAAAGAAGTTACACATCGGAAAGATTACGATCAACTCACCGGACCCACACACGACGAAAAGGAACAATCCAAGAAGAATAGGTCCAACAGGATATTTCTCCTCTTGTGGCCTCTGAAATAGACGGGAAGGTGGGCATTCAAACCTTACTGTTAAAGCCAAGTTTAAGTTTCACCTTTCGAATAAGTTTCATCTTACATGGCGTATGAGGTTTTTTTCGCAAGTATGAAATACTACTCACCAGGGATTTGGGGACATTTCCTCTCGTTGAAACGTTCTGGCTGTGTTTCTCATTGGCAACACGCATTCGCTGCTTGGCTGGCATTTTTGGAAGACTTCTTGATCGCTATAAGACTGCCTCAAGCCCAGCTACAACCGAACACAACAAAGCTAAATTGTAAAGGAAGAGACGAAACGAATACACAGCATGTGACGTAAGACTTTACCATCGGGCTGTTTGATTGGTGCTGCTTCATCACGTGACACGCCAGATGAATAAACACAGCTTTCTTTCTTGCAGCGCAGACGTACTGCGATTTCTTTCAAATATTTTTTTCTTTGACTTCCGTTTGGTCGTAATAATTGTTGTGTAGAGCTTTTAGAAGGATGATTCGAAGGAAGCCTGGGGGGTTTGCCTTTTCGAAAGGGGTTGCTGGTTGTGGAAGGATGAGATGGCTTTCACTCCACAGTTGAATTGCCTTACAGTTTGTGAAATGTCACAGGATGATTTTTCATCTCTAATTACTGTTTCATAACTATGTTCGAGAAATAATCAATGCAAAAGTTTTTCTATATGAGACCTTATTTATACTGTACCAGAAGTTTAATTCAGAGAGACCCCATTACTTGGCGGGGGGGGGGGGGGGGGGGGCATCCCTCGCCTAAATATCTCATATCTCATTAATTCCAGTTGTAAAATTTACTGATTTTCTTACTTGACATCTCATTTCATCTGACCAAAATAACCTACATAATTTCCCTTAATTTTTAACCAAATTAATTTTTCTCCTAAATATCTCACAATAACCTTAAAACCTCTAGACAGGCCTCTGGGTCATGTGTACTAATGGCATCTGCAATGTACTGTTAATCAATTATGCCTTTGATCGATTCTCTCAAACAACATACTGATCTACAGGCAGCCCAAGCTCTCTTTATGAACCACACAATATGGCATCGAATTATAAGGGTTTGTATGGGATTTTCTACAAGATATCCATGGAGGTAGTTAAAAGTGAAAACATTCAATAAAAATGGCTTACCTTATTCCATACGTGTGTGGTTTGCTCCTGGTGTTGTTATTTTACCAATTTAACTTGATTTCAGTGATCTTTTTGAATCCCGGTTTTCTCAAAAAGGTTGCTGAAATCAAGTTAAATCGGTAAATAATGACACCTGGAGCAAACAACTCATGTATGGAATAAGGTAAGCCATTTTTATTGAATATTTCACTTTTAACTAGCTCTATGGATATCTTGTAAAAAGTCCATACAAACCATTATATTTTGATGCCATATTGTGTGGTTCATAAAGAGAGCTTCGGCTGCCTGTGTTTTTTGATGACTGATATCTACTGGGAACAATAATTTACTTAAAAGGGCAGGAACTGCAAACCTTACTACATCATGATACCGTAATTTGCAAATTAGTTGTCTGAGTAGTTAATTATCTTATTTGTTATACAGAATTAACTTTTTATTATAATTATTCATTAATGTAGTTGGCTCGAAGATATTGGCACTTGAGTGCTACACTGTAAATTCGAGGGTAAATAAAGTTTATTGATTGATTGATTGATTGATTGATCGACATTCTGATGGACACTCAGTCGACACCCGATCGATCAATACTTGACAGGAGCTCCTGCAGTTGGTCAATAGCTGGCCAACTGTATTGATTGAGGGAATCGATGGACAGTTGATCACGGATGCCTTTAGTAGATATGGTCTGAGCCTCTTCAGTTTTTAATAACATTTTTTTTTCAGAATGTACCCCAGGAACTCATATTTGCCTTGTCACTCTATGGCTTTCTCCCAGGCCTTCATGGTCAATTCATTTTAAGATGAACAGCTGCTCAGAACATGTGACTCAAATGCTGGTTATACCAAGTAAATGCAAGTGACTCGTGGGATATTGCATGATGTATACCACCCAAAATCACTATATTGTGAAAATAATGCCAGAAGATCCTGTTTAGTCAAGATACAAAAATTAATTTTAGGACCTGAACCATCGTCAGACAGAGAATAATTGCTACATACATAGAGAATAATACATGGCCCCACAGAGATATGGAATTTATCTTCGAGTGTTCACATCAATATCAAATGAGTAAGCGCAGCGAACAAGTGAGATATCGAATGTGAACACGAGAAGATAAATTCCATATCTCCAAGCGTCCATGTATTGTTCTGTTTATTATATAAACATACTGATGACAGCGTTTTTGATGATTTTCCAAAGATTTCCGACCACCTTCCAAAGATTTCCAAAGATTTTCCCGAAGACCAGATGAACGTTTCCAAACATTTTCCGAGAATTTCTGAAAATTTCTGAAGATGTCCGAAGATGTCCGAAGATTTGTGAAGATTGCCGAAGACTTTTGAGGAAGACTCGAAGATGTTTCAATGATACACCAATGAATTTAAGTACAATTAAAGAGACAAACCTGATGTCAGTGAAATCATTGATATCTTCACATGTGAGAATGTCATATTTTTACATGTGAAAATATATGGATTTTTCTCAGTGGCACTGGTGTTTATATAATAAATAGTATAATTACGTATGTACAAAACTAGAGTGGGATGAGAAAATAATTTTTAATGGTCTAAGTTGATCCTTGTACTTCCTGTCTTTTAGTAAATTTATTACCAACTATTCGAAGTTATTTAATTTGAATATCAATATGTAGATCTAGCTATTTTCTCAAATAGTAGGAAATCCTAAAATTGTGAGGACCTTTTCAAAGGTTTCTAAATTGCAAAATAATAATTATTGTTAATTTTGGTGACTTAACTTTACAAGATAAATGTAGCTTTCTTGTTCCCCCACACTCAGTTGGTAATAAGTTAATTTATAATTCCCAAGTTTCAGGTTGATACTATCTTAATGTGATTTGAAAAAAATAATTAAAACAAAAAAAATAAAAAATTGAAAAGCCTTTTGGTTAGCTAATTAGCAATATATAGTTTTCTTGGCAGATGGATTATTGTTTTTGAGAACTCACACTACACAGAAAGCTCGATAGATTTCAGTGTCTTGGCCATTACATTTGAGATCAAAACTTGTGTTTGCGGCAATAAATAGCACAGTTCCTTGTGTTGCAGTGATAGTGTTTGTAGCGCTTTCTATAGCACCAGAACCAGAGATCAACAAAGCTATGCTTGGTCCATTTAATGCTTGAACCTTATACAGTCGACAACTTGCAGGAATCTAAAAACAACACAGAAAATTTAGACAACTTAAAGAACTACTTAATTTCCAATGCTTGGAAGGGGGAGATGACATCTGTATCTTTGAGTGCTGGGGGTATGGGGAAGAGTAATAAAATCTCTTGAAACAAAACGTTAAGGTCAGAGAAAATCTTCAGAGTTGTAATAATTTTGTTAGATCCACATCCAGGAGAAAAATACCCCATTTGTGGCTACAGCAGTAGATAAGGTACCCTTATTTATATCATTTGGGAGGTGCGGTGGCCTCATGGTTAGTGCGCTCGACTACGGAGGGAGTGGTGGGTTCGAGCCCTGGCCGGAGACATTGTGTTGTGTTCTTGGGCAAGACACTTTACCCTCACGGTGCCTCTCTCCACCCAGATGTATAAATGGGTACCAGTGAATTTAATGCTGGGGGTAACCCTGCGATGGACTAGCATCCCATCCAGGGGGGAGTAGAAATACTCCTAGTCGCTTCATGCTACAGAAACCGGGATAAGCTCCGGCCTGATGGGCCACATTGGCCTGTATGCAGACTTTACCTTTACCTTACTTTACTTATTTATATCATGCCATAGAAACTACTACCAAACTGAATATAGGAAAGCTGTTGTATATTCAAAGGTATTGCATCCAACCTTCCCATCGTGTGGCGCACTTATGTCGCAGTGATTGTGTTGGTCACTGTTTTTTCTATGGCATGGTATGAAATAGTTATGCAATGTTCTCTCATAGTATACGCCTTCAAAGCTATTTGCTCTTGTACTTTAAGGCATGATGTAAGTTTGGTGACAAAGTTTTGGCCTAAAATAACATTGTTGTCACGGGCAACTTTCCTCATTGCCAATGGTGACAATGTCAACAGCCATGTGCATTGCATATAACTAGCATACATAAACCTTGCAGAAATGTTTGACTCAACCCAAAAGTTATACTTACTTGAAGGATGGAATCTTCTCAAAGAGGGGGAGGAAGAAATACTTCTAATTACAACAGAAAGTTTGACACATAGAATTTTGGACACTCCTGTCAACTTACCTGAATTCTAGCAACAGCAAAGTCTGGTACAGGAGGGTCATAAATTGTGACGTATGGGTCACTTGGGTCTTGATGACAAGGAAATATGTTTTCCTCTTTAGTGCCACACTTGTAATCCAACATTTCGCAGAGGGTATCCACATCTTTAAACTTTGGTGTCAGTCCAGCTCGGACAACATTGTCACTACATGCCATACATTCCATGCAATCTGCAAATTACGTACATACTTTCAGTACACTAAATGAATACTGATAAAATGAAATATGGTAAATAAAGAGAACTTTATATTTACCAATAATTCCCAAGGAAATAATTTCCAAGGGGCGACTCCAATTCAAAAAGGACAGAGGTGCTCGAGGGATTTTTCGAAAAGAACCCCAAAGAGGTATCAAGGTGGTGTTTTCTGGGTGTGGCTTGAAATGTTTTTCACCCCTAACCATAACAGATACCTAAAGCTTCCACTGAGGACCTTTTGCGGCTGTCAGCACCCTAATTAACAGGAATAATGAGTACCCCCATCCTTTTCATATGGGAGTTCACCCCCTAAAAATAATTTATTGCTGTTGTATTAAACGTGGGGGAGTCCACAATGCTCAAGAGCCAGATGTGAAGAATGCTTTGGGACCACTGATAGTCACAAGGGAAATTGAATACAGCAATGTTTTTTTTAAAGCCATGAATAAATGAGACAACACAAATGGACTGATGGAGTCTCCAAAAGATATGTTTTTTTTGTTTGTATTATTTTATATATTGTTTCTGATGCTTTGCATCTACATTGGAGCTTTTAGTTTTTGAAGTTTTTATCTGTTAGTGTTACAAAATATATTTTTTTCATTTTAATAACAACAAAACTTTATTAAGAAATTCAAAGAATCTTAAATTTACAATAATAATAATGTGTTACAAAATATTGTATGTTTAGATTTTTAGTTTCTTTGAATTATCTAAGTGAGGATCACAAGTTCACTATTATGTGCTTATCCTTGGTAAATAAAGACTTAAATAACTTATGGCTCCTTATTTTCTTTTTACTAAAATTAACTGTAAATAGTTACTAGAGGTCAACTCGCAAACCTTACGGTTCCTTTGACCTCTAGGCTCCAATTAATTAAATAAATTTCCTAATTATTCTCTTTAAGTAACCTGTCATGTATATGACGATCCTCTGTAACTTGTCTTAAGTGTGAGTTAATAAATATTGTTGTTGTTGTTGCTAATATTAGGCCCAACATTGACACAACACAATAAACAAACTAAGAAGATGTATCTTGAATAAACCAACAGAAAATAATATATAGAAGAATTATACATCGAGTGACCCCTTTATTTATTGGAATATGATCTTGCTCAAGGCTTCATGAGTATGTAACTTTGCTAACCCAATGCTAGAAATTAGCCTTCATTCACAAGGACTGCTGATCACCTGCTTTAAGGATAAAAGCCTGGACCACAGTATTGATGTGATGGTGTTATGTTTTGTGAAGTTACCAAAATAACAATCTGAATTAACTAGGAAATTAAAACAAATTCTTCTTCTGGCTTCTGTTGGTGGCTGATGATAATTAAGTGTGCTCATTATTCTCCTGTATGGCATTATTCCCATGTAATGTCCAGCCCTGGGCTGATTATGAGCCCACAAAACAAAAACAAAAAGCCACATAATCAACAGCTATAAACCTTGAATGTTGGGTCTTTACTGTATTGACTTTGCTATTGCCCAATATATGTGGCAAGATTTTCCCATAAAGACCTCACTATAGGTCAATATAAGTGCTTAGCAATTTTTAACTTGTAACATTGATTACCTCCTGCCAAGTATGCATGGGGCAGATTTGGACCAAGAAACATTGCTTCACCGGGTTGAAGGACGACATGATTTAGAAAATAAATACAAAAACAACCAACATCTCCTGGGAATTGGCTGTTTAATCTCAAGACTAACTCTCCACACTGTTCAGAGATGTCGTGACCTGAAGATTTCTTCTCTCCAAGTCTCTCCAAGAGTTTATTAAGTTGTTGGGAGACAACATCTGTGCTACTTTTCATGAGAGCTGTGAAAGCTTTCTTCAGGGCTAGGGGATCTGTCAAAAAAAAATGATTGAGAAAATGATTATAAGACAATCTGGTCACTTCATCTGGTAGTCAAGAATTCGTACATGATAGTAACTTCCTGGTGCAAATTTTCCTACAACACCTAAGATTAACTCCTCATAAAATACTTTGAAAATACTTTGAATAAAAAAACTTTTTCTGTGGCAAGCACTCTTACCACTGCGCCATCCCTGCTCCCCAAAATAAGCTTTTGCAAACCTGAACCACTTGCAATAGCATTAGCAGCATCTTGTCCAATGACTCCAGCAATTTCTGGAACTGTATTCAGATATTTCCGGATTTCAGTCAGTGGTCGGAAACCACAAAGGCCTTCAAATGGTGTCAAAGCTGATTTGAGTTGGAACAAAATGAATTATTAGACTAGTATGCCAAGCTACTGTCTGATGCCTATCAATAGAGACCATGAAAGTTCATTAATAAGCTTTAAAGGTAGCTACAAAGTTGAGGTCTCTTGATTACCGAAACTGTAAGAAGCCATTTTACAGTTCTGACAGTGGTCCGTTACCTGGCCTATGAATGCAAGCCTGGCTAAATGTGACCTTGCTCTGATACAGACCTCTCTGCTGTTCTTATTTAAATGTAAACTAGTTAGCCATAGAATCACTGGATTTACACAACAAAAGAAGTGAGGTCTGTATCAAAACAAGGTCAAATCCAGCTTTGCTACCATTCAAAGGCCTGCACTAAGCAGACAACTGTAAAATGGTCTATTACTATGATTCTTACCAATGGCCATCTCTGGTTTGTGATTAGGATCTTTGTATATTTCAGGTCTCTCTTTATGAAGCAGAGTCGCATGAGATTTGTTTGGATGTGCTTGAATTGATAATGCCTTGTTGACTGATAACACTTTGAACAGGAATGGTAGTTTGCCATCAAAAGTCTCTTTTACGGTGGGTCCTAGGACATCTACATTTGCATCAATCCAGTTGGACAATAATGTCTCATTTTCTCCATCTAGAACTGTTGATGGTCCATTTGGATGTGTTCCCATCCAAAACTGTTGAAGATAGAAATTAGAACAAAATCAATCATCCAGGAGACAGAAAACAAAAACAAACAAAACAAGAGCTTGAATTCAAAATAAAATCCAATAAAAAGTTGACATCCACTCCTAGCAAGTATTTTATATCTGAGTAGTTGATAAGATGGTGAAGACAATTAAATGGTCAAGTTTGCATAGGAACACAAATAGCCCATCAGCCCGGGATTCATCTTTGGTTTTTGTAGTGCATGAAGTGGCTAGGAGTATTTTTACTCCCTACGAATGGGATGTTAGTCCCTCACAGGGTTACCCCAGCATTAAATTCACTGTTTGCCTTTTATACAACAGGGTGGAAAGAGGAGAGTGAAGTGTTTTGCCAAAGAACACAACACAGTGTCCCCAGCCAGGGCTCAAAACCGGACTGATTGATCCTGAGTCCAGTGCACTAACCATGAGGTCACCGCACCACCACACCTTCACAAACTATTAAATGATGTGGACTGAGAACATGACTTTGTACTTTGCAGAAAAAAAAAACATGCTTAAGACCTGCTAATTAAATAATTGTATTTTTTTTAGCTACCTGTATGTAAATTAACTGGAAGAATGAAAGAAAAAGATCAGCCCAGTTGGTGTTGGTAATAATACCTCAGAGTATGGCTTGTCCTCCTCAAGCTTAAATGATGGACTATGTTGAGCAAGCTGGACAACTGCACTATTAAGGCCAATCTTGCCCCAGGCATAACACTGAACTGCACATTTTAACTCAACCACTGGTAAAAATATAATTAATCCATGCATAAAGGATTAAAAACATCAGGGCTAGGTTGTTTAAAGCCCGATTAACCCTTTCACTCCCAAGAATAACTTAATAGATTTTACTCTGTCTAAAGCAAGACGATTTGACTCGTCAAAGGTAGACCCCTTGGGAGTGAAAGGGTTAAAAACTATCTCCCTTAACCCTTTCACTCCCAAGAGTAACTTAATAGATTTTACTCTGTCTAACGCCAGACAATTTGACTCGTCAAAGCTAGACCCCTTGGGAGTGAAAGGATTAAGCTAACCCAGGCTTAGCAAGAATTAATTGTTTTCAGTTTTGTAACTTTTTGGTGAGGTGTTCCGTTCATATTGTTTGCCCTTCAGCTTTGGGCTGTAGTTATCTCAAACCACACCAACATTGGAGATGAAAAACATTTTTAAACAAGAAAACATATGCTTCTGTTAACGTTTAACCCTGGGTTAGCGTTAAATGGCTTTCAAACAACCCAGCCCAGGATTCGGTACTATACAAAGTAAATAATAAATAATCTTCATGCAGCCTGCAGAATGCATCAAGTTTGAGATACAAGCTAATATAAATAAGTGCATATATGGCAGGACTTTTAGCAATTAATTCACTCAAGCGGCTATGTTATGATGAATACAAAATTGTTTTCAAGCTCGACAGTTGTCATGGAAATCAGTATAAATTAATGTATAATTATTTCAAATTATCTGATGTAAGTAAAGCTCAAAATTTGAACCTCAAAATATTTCAGTACAGTTCTACTGAGACAAAAATTATGTAACTATGATAGCTTCGTTTCGTAGCACAAGAAAAACTTTCAAATATGTGAGCTTCTATGTCCCACTTTGCAGTGAACTTTATACTATATTGACTGTTTCATCGACCAAGAATTGTACTCTCTGCGATGAAAGTAATTTGTCCCATAGTAGCAATTGAGTGATAAAGGTCATTAATGCAAGTGCGGCCTTAACACTGCTTGAACAGAGACCTGAAAAAAATTTTAGGCTCTGAGCGGGATTCGAACCCACGACCTCTGCGATGCCGGTGCAGTGCTCTCCCAACTGAGCTATCAAAGCCACATGAGAGCGGTCGCATATGGTTTAGCTCTTTATATGGGGACGTTTAGACTTGGCCCAAGTACAGTAAAGATGAAAGTAATTTGTCCCATAGTAGCAATTGTCTAAACGTCCCCATATAAAGGGCTAACCCATATGCGAACACTCTCATGTGGCTTTGATAGCTCAGTTGGGAGAGCACTGCACCAGCATCGCAGAGGTCGTGGGTTCGAATCCCTCTCAGAGCCTGACATTTTTTTCAGGTCTATGTTCAAGTAGTGTTACTGCCGCACTTGAATAAATGACCGTTGTACTCTCTGCGTTTTACTCCAATCTTTTCTCAAAAAGCTTTGACAAATACTGAAATACACTGCATTTTACAAGAATGTACTAACCCCCACTGGAGCCAACTGGCACAGCCATCATATCACCAATTCGAGGTAAAAATGTCGATAAAAATATGCCTTGTCACCGTGACAATAATACGTGGAAAGTACGATTTATGTCAGGCGTTCCATGTTTGCCAAGGAAGCGACAGCCTGGACCTTTCGACATCAACTACTCTGTTGGGTAGGCTCGAATGGTGTCACTTGAATCAAATTTGCTACCACAGTTCAAACTTCCAATAAGAAGAGATAAGTTCAGCATCATTTTATTCAATTCAGTATCAATATGACGGGTTTAGTTAATTTCTTTTACGTTCAAATGTTTAATAATTCAATTTTGACATACTGTTCTACCTCAACCCTACCCTAGTTAGTCGGCACACTCCTCGGTAGACCTGGTGAAGAGGGGAGCATGAGGTGGCCTAGGAGAGCAGTGCAAAGCGAGTGAGGAACGCGTGGAAAACAACGAATTATTTTCCTTTGGGAACCAGGTAAAATTGTAGAACCCTCCTTTACTGCATTTTAAAGATGTTGCGAAGCTATTTGCAACAAATTTATTCGATCCTTTATCACTGTAGCCCTGAAACTGTTGAGCATGTTCTGTCATTTTTCCATTCATCTTGCTCGATATCAGAGTAGACACAGATTTTAGTTTCTTGAAGCAGTGTGCATTGTTGCCGGACGTCAAAAATTGGTTCCAAGAATGTTGTAATGTATAGAGGGTGTTTGAAAAGAAAGGCTTACCTTAGGCAAACTGTTAAAGGATCTGGAATTATTACAGATGTTTTTTTGTGAAGGTTAAGTATTAAGGTGAATCAGTGGTAATTGTGAAGAAGAGCTCCCCAAAAAACCTGCTGGCTGACTATCGGTCAACTGTCGGCCGACTGTTGACCGACAAGTTACCGACAGTCTACCGACAGCTAACCAACAGGTTACTGACAGGTAAAGAAAAGAAGAAAAATTGTGGTAAAAATGAGCAGTTAACGTGACATAACATTCTGTATTGGTGATGTATTTAATACTCGACAGACTTCACCTATTTACCGATCAACAGCAAAGTTGAAAGTATGTAAAGAAATGTTCCTTCCAAAATGTTGTTATCAGATGCGTATAGGATATATCACTTGAGTAATTTACAACACACCAGACAATCTAAGATTCGCATTGGAAGATAGTTTAATCGAAAACTCGGCCAAAAACACTGAAAACCATAAGCTACGTGTCAATATATATTTACAATGTTGATTGGAGAAGATGCATCCATATGTGAGTTCAAGTGTTAAGCTTAAGTAATTTCTTTTCTTTTGCTCTAGTACTTGACAGATCCATTGTTTGGAGATTTTCAGCATCTTAAAAAGATGGACAGACGACATCCCTTTGGCAATCAACTGACTGGTTTGAACCTTTTGCAATTGCCTGTGGCTGGAACTGACTCAGGGAATCCCCGACAGTTCTTGGAGAATCTGGGGCGATTACGAATGCCGCAAGTGCAAGGAACTCAAAACATAAGTCGGGAGCTGTATCGCCAAGACAGCCGGGGAGAGAGAAATAGGCAATTCTCCGATAACTATTATGACAGAGAACAAATGGCATATGATGATCGTGGACAGAGGTCATTGAGAGAAGCTGCTGAAAATCGCAACTTTGATAGGGGAGATTATCATCATGAGGATCGAGGTAGGCTTGACAGACTTATGGATAAAGAAATTTCACTACGCTCTTTATTCCCTGAGGTGGAGTCTCCAAGGCACAGTGAAAGGCGCGGAAGAGAGGAGTTTGACAGAGGTAGTTATTTTGCTTCAAAAAATAACTCACAGTCAGAAATTTTTAGATCTCGCACAGAGAACCTTGGTGATAACTCATTTGAAAATGACAAAGGTCTGAATCTTAGTGTAATGGAGAGCAAGTATGGCAGGAGAGATAATACAGCAATACCTTGGTATGCACAGCTACGTCCAAACTGCTACCTGTTGCCTCCATCAGATGATACAGATGTACTGCCATTGGGTATCAGGCAACCTGGATGCCGCTCAGTTTCTGTAGCTGGCCTTCCCATGCTGGCTGATGAATTCATTGTTAGGGAGGTATTCAATGTTTGTGGACCAATAGAGAAAATCACTTTCAAAAGTGCTCAAAACAATAACAAAGCTAGGGCTTGGCAAGTGAGATTTTTTAAACACGATTCTGTTGAGAAAGCAGTCAAATTTAATGGGCACATCTTGGTCATTGGAGATGGAAGTGATAGAAAAAACAAGATCGGTCACTTTAATGTTAGCTATGACCAAGAAACAAATGATGACCACAGCTTGAAAACTGACACGACGATGAACAGACAGAGGCCAGGCCAGAAGGAGGAAGAAAGGAATTTGAGTTTGATGTATTATAATCGTCAGAATGTATTCCGAATTTTGGATCTCCTTCGTTGTGACACCTCTATAGTTCAGTCTTTGGAGACAATGACTCATTGGTTTGAAAGGGGTGAATGTAATCGTTCTACAGTGAATGTTTTCCACTCAATGCTAAACACTACCCACAGTTTTGTCAAGCGGTTGATCAACAAACGGAAGGAACATGAGGAACAAGTAGAGAAACAAAAGAAACAGGCAATGGAACAAGCAAATGAAATCAAACAGCAATGTAAGTTATTTCTTAATTTAACGTTACCTAGTTTTCCATTATTTCCAAGTCACTCACCAAGTTCTATCAAATCCTCTTCTTTTTTCAAATTACAGTTGTAGACATAATGTCATTAGTTGTTAGGTCTGTTTTGTGTGAAATTATGTAACAAGTTTGTTGCATATGATCTTGAAAGTACTTCGGAGTTGCTCTTCAGAGCAACACTTCCAAGCTCTGCTTTTGAAAAGGGAAACAAAGTTGAAGAAAAAATTTTCAGCCCATGTTTTAATATCTTTTCTGCACAGAATTAGGTTACAACTTGTTCATGTTGGCATAAGCAATAACAACTACCTTAGGATTGGCACATGTATTATTGCATGGAAATTGCACTGGCCTAAGATCTATGTTTTGAGCCATTTCAAAAGAAAGTTTATTCAGGAAATTATAGACCAAAATTTGAGTTCCATAGGATTTAGAGAGGATGAGAGGTAGGGTGGGGAAAGACAGGTTCAAACCACATGAGAGGTGTGGATATTTCATGGAACAACTCCATTTAGCATGTGACATTTGGTGTCAGTTATTCTCTTGTCTAGCTGGGCAAACTAATTATTGTTAATTAATGGTAAACTAACATTTTTTCTCAGATGATGCTGTATGGAAAGTATTTGAGGCAGCGACTAAGAAGAAGTCTTGGGACATTTTCACAAAGGCTCAAAGAAAAACCATTTCCCAGTGGCATGCTGTGATCAGAAATGTGAGTAACACTTTACCGTATTAGTAGTATTTAATCAGACAGACATTAAGGCACCCCACAATAAATGCACCATGTCATGGCAAAAATGTTACAGTAATGGACAAGCACCATGATTTTTTTGTACATTGTATTTCATGACTATAGAATCAGGGTCGAAACTACATAATAGAGAGCCACTTTTAATCATCCACCAAATGAGCTGGCTTGTTTGGCTTGTTTGCTCCTTTGTCATCCACTGCTGAGCTGAATGAGCCACTAAATATATAGACCAAGGACTTAAGGCATACCAGGGTCCAAAATTACAACCAGCTGGTTGCCAGTGTGACTGACAATTGAGAGTTGTCGACCAGAATCTTGACGCTAGTCACCATTAGGCAACTAACTTTAGCATCTTGAACCTGCATTCAAGGAATTGGTTTTGTTTTCAATCGAAACACTTTGAGTTTGGCTTCAAGCAAGAAACTTTCCCCTTGTCTCTTCAAAATTTTTAACTTCCACAGAAAATAATTTAAATCAAAAATGAAGGTAAGACTATTGTTAAATGACTCCGAAACAGTTGTAATCCACGCACTGTAATCAACATTTAGCGCCACCATGTTTTTAGCAGTTTCTTTTGCCAGCCATAGCACGGGTGCATGGCAGAAACACATGCTTTCCTTTAAAACAACATGACCCCGTAATTTGTGTGGCTGACATTTACGTTCAAAAGTTTAAAGATTCACAATGAGAAATGCTAAAAAAGTTGCTCAATGGCCAAGATGTGTTTGGAACAGGGTTGGGAAAATTGGAATCTTTTGGTTCTGGAATGTTGGACAACAAAGTCAACAAAGAGATAGATAAACCTAAACATTGAGCTCAAGAGACAAACAGTCAGCCTAATACATGTGGATGTATTACCTTCTTTGAGGATAGCAGCTAAATCACAGGTAAAGCAAACCAGACTACCAATTAAACATACATGGCAAATTACAGGGTGTTGACTTAGTGAAAACCATGCAGACCAAAGTGACCTTTGACATGCGTGACAAGTTTGCTCAACCACAGTTGAACTGTGCTGCTCTACTTAAAAAAACACTCTTCCTTACAGCACAGTATCCATGCAAACAGTACTCTTTCACAGCAGTAACGAACGTGAAACAAAATAGGCTGGAAAATCAAAATTTTAAAAACAAAAATGGCTTATGTACACAACTGTTTTGAGCCATAGGTGTCAGGTGGGCCTGTCCAGGTTGTAATCAGATGACATTTCTGGTGACCAGGAGCACTGCATGAATTAAATTATGACTTTAAGTCAGAGGCTTACTTTGCTGCTCTCGCTTGCAGCCATCTCCTCTTGGGGAGGAACGTAGACTGGACGCAAGAGAGTGGTGGCAGTTGAACCTAGGATTTAAAAGTCATGAAAATGATCAACAACTGGCATTAAAAGTTTAGCTTTTACAATTTATGACAAGCCCTCAACCTATAGTCAACAAAAAATGTACAAAAAATGTGAGGTGTTGATTGCTCAAGTGTCCTTGATGTAATGAGTGTAATAAGTAGCAATGCATCACTGAACAACATTATACTCCTTATTTGAATCACTTTCGGAGCTTACAAAGTGACCCTGTTCTTAAGGGGTTTGCAGATTTTGACATTGACATTTCAAACCAAGTTTGGTGGTTGTTGCAACCATTTTTAAATAAAAATGTGTAAAAAATGTGATAAAAATGTGTAAAAGCACCCCCTTGAAACAGCACTCCATCACAAATTTAAAAGAAAAATTGTTTCCATGACTGTTACAGTACTTTTTGTGATTGATTGATGTATAGTTAGGGCTAAGGTTTGTTGCAGAACATGATTTACTTACACTAAAAAACCGTGTTATGTTTTCCATTTGCCCCTTCATGAATAATGGAATGTGGTGACATGATATAATCTGACAGACTTTTTCTAGATATTTCATCTTCCAGCCATAAAATTTTAGCATTCCCAAGCCCCTTCACTATCAATACTTGCTCCCAGTCTTCGTCAGTTTCTTAATTATCTTACCTCAGGCAATTTTAAGGTGTGTATTTGGGTTCTTGTGGCATTCAAGAGGCTCAGTGGGTCGAGAACTCCTTAGGATTTCTAGATTCTCCCTAAATGTCTTGGTGAAAAGTGCACATCAAAACGCAAGTAAACAGATGCAAAATGTTTTGTGCAAATAACTGTGGTCATCAGACAGTGGTGGACAGGAACAAGAACAACTCCTCATCTTTGGCATCATGTGACCTTGATCCCAGCCCTGAGCCCAAGTGGTGTGTGAGAAAAAGTTTTGCCAGTATTTTCACTTAGCCAGTGGAAAGTAACCCTTAAGTGACCTCTAATTTAGTGAATAACTTTTCTGATTGGACATAGTTTAAGAATTTAGTTAGGATTTGGAGTAAGGCAATATTCCAGTATCATTGGTAATCAGTAAAAACAAGAAAGATTTAAAATAGATCTATGCATTATAAAAGCATCTAGCAAAGGAAGTCCCAAATGCAGGGCTTTCATTAATTAAGCACCGACGGCAGACAAAACTCATCGCCTACTTTGTCCATAAAAGTCGGCTCTTTTCACCCAAAAAGTAAAAGTGGTTGATACAGTCGGTTACTCTACTCAAACCAGCTGCCTACTTCAAATGTTATTGAAAGCCCTGCAAATGCATTTATTTTGGCAACTCCTTAACATAAAATGGTGGATCAGCAAGCCCTCAAACACCATATATATGCATATATCCAGTGTGTTTGTGGAAAATACGAATTTTAACAGAAATTTAACACAGTCTTTTCAAGACACACATAGTCTTTGTATCTTGTAAACCATTGTGGTAAGTATTAGTTACAGTTGGTCCTGAACTCCATTAATATGGTATGGTGGAGCAGGCTTGCCATGTACACTGTCACTTTCTGTTCTCTGCATCATGTTCCCAATCCCCACCCCCACAAAAGATCCATTGGTGATAATTTGGCAAGTTTCAAGGAAATTGGATGGATTCAAAGGTAAGGAGTTCACAGCAGTTCTCATTGATGTCATTGTGTGCCATTTCCCAGGAAATCAGATCAGCCCAAGAGGCTGAGATCCAGAATCGTGAGGAGGTAGGTATGGACTTGGATGATGAGGTGTCAAACCTCGGCGGGCTAATTGAGCAGCCAGCCCTCCAAATGGCAGAAGAACCACAACAACCTGAACAAGATGAAAGTCTGTCACCTTCAAAGGCCAAGAAACCACGTTGTGATGCTCAGGCTTCAGGTAACAGTATAGGATTGCCGTGCAGTATGCAGTGATTTGCTTTTGAATTCGCAGCTAAACAAGGAAAGATGCTGAGTAAACTGTGTTAAGTTTGCATCTTTTGTTATTGTCTACCCAGGTAAGATTTTTCATAACCTATGAACAGTCATTTAACTCCCTTTGGCAGTGTCAGGGAGAGTGCCGATAACATACACAGGCTAGATATACTGTCCACTAATACACTTTAGCTGGTAACACCTTGGTCACTTCCATGGTACATTATCTCAGAACAGGGTTTCATACCCATGGAGGCCACACTTGAGATGATGGCCCCTGCTCTGTTTCTTGCATTGCTATCTCTAATCTTCTCACAGCTGTCAGACACACTCCATTTGTATCTACTTGATGGAAAACTTTGGGTCGTCTTATGGTCCACAGGTTCTTGTGATTGTTACATACGCACTCTTTAAGCCATATGGCTGTAGAAGTCAAAGGAAGAAAAAGTGAAGCTTAATATGCTTTCCAGAGAACTACCTCAGGGCTCGAAGTTAACTTTATAATCCACTTGCAAAGTTTTGCCAGTAAGAAGTTTTCCACTAGCAAACTGGTGAGACTACTAGCAAATTCTTTCCAAATGTTTGGGAGATCTGTTTGATTCTAACTTGCAAACGTTTGCTAGTTGATATTTTTTTCACTCGTAGGTTACTAAAATAATTCGCATTTTGCAATTTTGCGAGCATTAATTTCAAGCCCTGTACCATTCACTCCATCACTCCTACCTTCTTATTTGAGTCTGCCTCTGCTTGGTGGGCAGTTTTCCTTTTGCTCTTTAGTTTCATGAGTATTCTTTGATTATCTTGGGTACTCTTTCCTTGATAATTACCAATTAGCTGCACTGTTTTTGTGCCCTTTTGTTGTATGACTTGTGTTTGTAGTCAATATAACATGCACTCTGATTGGCTAATACTAGAGCACTTTATTCCGTAATTCTTACTGGCTAATTACCGGCCAGCAAAAAACCAAGCAAAACGCCATATACCGGTAATAAACTACTCATTAGCTTTGAACATACAGTCTTGTGGGAAAATCGCAAACCTCAGCCTTTCCATATTGACTGTGCTGTTGCTTGGTAGTTAGGAATCATGAGTCCAGAACTTCAGCACAAGCAGGTTTTCTTTTCCTTTTGCACCCAAGAATTGTTATTCATAAATAAGGCTTATTTTTTCCGTGTTATTTAATCAACCTTGAAACGAATCAGGGTCATGCGTTGGCTACTCCTGTGGTGGACCTTAATCTCAGTTGGTTGTAATTTGGTTGCCAGTATTTGTTTGTGGAAGTTTATCATCTATCTTATCCTTCACCATTCAAATTTGAAAGCCACATCTGGATGTGTCTTCCTGTTTTGAATTTAATATTCATGGTGTGGGCATTTTTAAATGCTTGCTATCTGTTACCACTATTTGATAATGTATAATGGAATCTACACATGACGTTTTAATTCATATTGTCTAATTTATTTATCTTGTAGAATCTGATGCAGACTCCACTGATGCCCTCAAGTTAGAGAATGAGAAGCTTCGCACTCAAGTTGAAAGCCTTAAAGGAATTGCTGAGCAAAACACCAACCTAATGTGGTCCATGCAAAGCTATCAGTATCAAGCTGATTTGGCCAGACAACAGTACAGTGAAAGGCTGAAAGAGAAAGATCATGAGGTAGAATGCTTTCTTTCAGTGTCATGCTTAAAACTTGCTGTTCTCAAGGGTTTTTTCTTAAGAGAGAGAGAGAGAGTTTTGGTTTTAAAGTATGACCTTTGTCCTTGATCTAGTGTGCTCTAGGAAAGATGACATGCAATAGATTAGTAGCTTCTACTGGGTAATAGCAACACTCCTGGTTCCTTGCCATATTAGGAAGTGCTGCAAAACACCACTATGACGTTCTCGTAATTTGGTGGCGCTGTGCATCAAGGAAATCTCTCTTTCAAGTTATGACTTGCTGTAGACCTTGATCACTTTTGAGGGTGTAGCCCAGATGTATAGGAAATGAGCTATATTATATTCACTTCATTGTTTTCACTGCTTATTCATTGTACATTCTTTTTACTTCCGCCAGATCAGCCGCCTGCAGCAAGCTGTACAGTACGTAAAGCAGAATCTAAAAGATACAGAACTACTCACTGATCTAGAGGTAAGCTGTACAAAAAAATTGTAATTGCAGTCATTATGCATGTGAATTAAATCCCATTTTACTTTACAACAAGGTATTTTATAACGGTACTGAGTCAGATTGTATTCATCAAAGATATATGACACGTATCACTAAAGATCTGGTGATACACTTTGTACAATGTCTTCAACCCCGTGAGAAAGGGAGTTTGGAATGTTGCTGGGGCCCTGTCTTGGTCAAAAAGGCGATATCAGAATCACGGCCTTGAATATAGCCTACCACTACCCTTGCTACCCTTGAGTAGGTGTCCCCAATTAGTTTTTACCTGTAAAAACTAGAACGATTGAGACGTTAATAAATATTCATTCATTCATTCATTAGCACAGTTACCACCTTCGCCATTTATCTCACCCTGCAACCAGCCGTTGTATGCCTTCGTCAACGGCCCCCTTGCCTGCCCTTGCTTCTTCTTATCTCCAGTATAGCTTTCAAGGGCACTTTTGCATACACCTTTGTCACCCTTGATAACGGGCCCAGAGACCACTTTCAAAGCAAAGGACTGAACTCTTTTCTTTGATTGCAGACTTTAACATCCGATCAACCATCTGAACTGCAAATTGTGGTCGAGTTGAGCAATGATCATCAAAAGACAACAGATGAAGTGGCAGTTAAACATGACGAAGGCACGGAAAATTATGCAGAAGAGATAAAGGAGGAAATCATGGAAGATGACGATGGAAGGAAAGTTGAGCAGATTGCAGAAAACCATAATGAACTTGGCAAGGAAGAGAGTGGCGAGCAACTTGGTGGAAAAGAAGCAGACAGCGAAACCGAGCATCAGGTGAAGGTTGATGAAGGTGATTTACAAGGTGAAGGTGATCCTATTCAGAATGAAAACTCTGAATTAACAGAAAAGGTCGCTGAAGACAGCAGCGCACTTGGAGTTGATGTGAAAGAAGACGAGAAGTCAACAGAAGACGTTGAGAAACCAACCGAAGTAAAAGAGACACCTGTTAAAGAAGCCAAGCCACCGGAAGACGGAGTGAAGTCAGTGGAAGGAGGAGATAAGCCCGTGGAAGGCGAGAAGCTAGAAGAAGAGGATGCAGTGGAAGGAGAGAAGCCAGAAGGGAAGAAGCCAGAGGAAGATAACGCAGGGGAAGACGTGATCCATGCTGAGGAGGAGGAGGAGGACGAAGAGGAAGGATGCGGTCGATTTGTACAAATAGATGACGAACAGTTTGAAGTTATTGACGACATGGATGAGGATAGCGATGATGAAGTAGTCACTCACAGTCCTTCCAATGAAAATGTTGAGCAAATGAACGAGCAGCTTGCAGGCAAAGATGATTATAAAGAAGCGACTGATCACAAAACTTTGAATGAGAATGATGAACAAGTGAGCGAGCAGCCACCAGACAAAGATTGTAATAAGGAGACACTCACTCACAGTCCTTCCAATGAAAATGTTGAGCAAATGAACGAGCAGCTTGCAATCAAAGATGATCATGAAGAAGCGACTGATTACAAACCTTTGAAAGAACACGACGGGCAAGTGAGCGAGCAGCTTCCAGCTGATTGGTCAGTTTATCAGCAAGATTACAATGCTCAGTATCAAAATTGGCTGTCAGCTGGGATGACCAATTATGGGCCCATGGAGCTTGGGCCCACTCTGGTCCGCCTCTCTGGCGAGGAGCTTGTGCTGGTTGGCATAATTTGTTCCTACCTGCAGCTGTGCCCCTCTGGTGCCACAAGTGGAGAGATACGAGACCATTTGTCAAGACAGTTCAAGGAACGTAGGAAAGACGTAGTGGAGAGACTGTTGTCCAGTTTGCCTGTTTTGTTTAGGACAGGCGAATCAAGTGGCAACACCAAGTGGAAGTTTTGCGGATTTGATATGTTTCAGTCGAAAGAGTGAGCCCTAACTGTTTTGTACCACTTCCGCGTTGGCGATGAAACTGTTGCTTCTAGTCGCTGGTGAAACTTGAGTTATGCTATCGCGTGTTACTGAAATGTGGTGTAGGCATTTCCCGGCGAGACACTTATCAGCATTAGTTTAAACATCAGGGGCGTTTTTTATTTCACTCTCAAGGTTTGCCTGTAAACGAAGCCATGTAAATCCGCTATACACTGTATGTAAGAAATTATTCTGCGATTTTTAAGCATGCTACCAGTGCCAAACGCCTTGTAAATTTGTCCCTATTTTATAAACGAAATTAGAAATTTAAAACAGAAACCTACGCACTTCTCATTGTTCCAAAGGCACTAGGGCTACAAAGCCCAAGTTGAGCCTAGTCTGAAAAACTCGGGTTCTAGGGATACATTTGATGGCTTTTTCCGAAGACAGAAATAGCCTACCTAAGTGGCGGTTTATGTGGGGTTTCTCAACAGGCTTTTGTGGCGCGGAAAGAGCGGCTAAGGCAAAGCCGCGAGAAGAATGTTGCCGAAACCGCCAACTGCGCAGGCTAAAAGAGGAATGTCTGGATTTTGTTTTCCAAAGCAAGATCGTCAGTGTTTCAGACTGAGGGGCCTGGGACTCTGACTTGATACATGGGGGAAAAGAACTTAATATGATAACCGTTGGAAATATCTGATGTTTTCCTCTGATGTATATCATAATCATTATCCTCTTCAGAAAAACATCTTTTAGATCGTAACGATTAGAACACTATCCACGTATTGCGAACTGAGCTTTCTGTGTCTGAGTTAGCTTTGTAACGAATGGAAGATGTAACGCCAAAATTCATTTGTTTAGCGCTGTTGAAACATAAGTAGATCAGCTGTATGAACTCTACACTAAACCATGATAAACTTGTCGTTAATAAACTTTAGAAAGGCTCCAGGCTTTGTTGTCTTGTTTTCGATGTCACTCGCAAGTCAAAAGGTCTAAAAGTGTGATTTATTTACTTATGGAAAATCTGTAGTACTTGGTCGTTCAGTTACTTCAGCATAATGCCAGGAGCATGCTGTGGACGTCTAATTTGCAGTTATTTTGTGTGATGTGAACTAAATTTACCACGTTTATTGAAATGTTGCGATACCACAACAAGGATTTGGTTACCAATTGTAATGAGTATTATATATGAAAGCCTATACATTTGAACTACGGAGAAAGATGTAGTATTTAAGTGCCTTCGGCTATTCTTATTAAAGTGAACATATATTAATGTTATTTGTTGGTTGGGAGGTTCGTAGGGTGAAAATATGAGGGAGGATGTTTTGAAGCCCTGGGTCATAGGTTTTCACTACACGGACCAACCATAACTGGGAAATAAGTTATTTATTTTCCCTCTCAAATCACTTTCATAATTCACTACTTGCACAATACCATAATGCACCTCTTAAACCCCCCCCCCCAAAAAAAAATTTTTTGCATACTTATTGTTTGCAATTTCTCCTGGGACATGAACATGTCCCAAGAGTAATCTAAAACAATGCCTATGCAAATTTTTTTGGGGTAAAAGAGGTGTATTATGGGATTTGTGCAAGTAGAGAATTGTCGATATTTCCCATGCGCACATACCTTGCATACGGTGGCTGGGCCCGCAGTACGTGCGGCACTCAAAACTTAATTGTCCTACCGAAACGATACGAAAATAGCCTGTTTCTTCGCCTCTAGCTAAAATGAAGACAATGCTAAAGTTGCTTTGGTCTCTTTTAATAATTAACTAGAGAATTGATTTTATGTAAATTCTACGAGAAACGTAGACTCGGAAAAAATCCGAGTCCCAGATGGGATTTGAACCCACGACCCTCCGTGTTCTAGTCGGATGCTCTACCACTGAGCTACTGGAGACTCTGTGGTGAGCAAGTGTCAAATTGTGGGTATTGAATGGAACCGCATTGCGCGGCTACACAGTCACGTACTAGCTCATATGAACTCACTAACAGCATCGCGCTGTCACATTAAGGCATCACATATGAACTCACTAACAGCATCACGCCGTCACATTAAAGCATATCGAGATGCGTCCAACCAGCCTCCTAAGTGAGTATACTAACAGAGAAAGTCTACGTTTCTCCTAGAATTTACATAATATCATGTTGTTGTTATTTCTCTGTTAGTAAGTAGAGAATTCCGGGTTTAATTTGACGACGAACTGCACAATTTGTTCAAAATAAGACTACTATTATCCTACATGGCGACGCTCGAGGAACTACTTTGGCGCCAAATTAGAAGCTTGGAGACAAAAGATCTTTCATATTTTTCAGTTTTTGCAATGTGATATGATTTTGGGAATTGTAAATCCCTAGTGAATATTTAATGCAATCTCCAATGAGAAAAGGTGCTTGATTTCAATGCTTTGCCTGTCAACTTACATAAACGTAAGGACACCAAAATTTTTCCCACCTTCTGAATCCTGATTGGTCAATTCAAATTTCCCCCGCGCCAGCCGTATGCAAGGTACCTTGACCGTGCTCAGATAGAGGAAAATCCGGACCACGCTAAGAACCAATCAGAATGCAGGATTCGTTGCGTGCCTTCCAGGAAAAAAATAAATTGTACAGATGTACGAGACTGATTGTTCAAAGACAAGGTGGATTAATTCTATTGTACAGGAGATAAGTGACTAGCTCCAGTTTCTTACAAACGTTTACTTGCTTGTTTGATGGACTAGACACTTGTCGATAGCTAATAGCAAAATGGCAGCCGTCACTGAAAAAGATTAAATGTTGGCAGGAAAATGGCGGTTTTAAGTTTTGGTCCGGAAGTAAAACTTACCCATCTGATTGACATATTCAGCGCTGTTTTCCCGAATCAATTTTTTCACTTAAAGCGGACACTGCGGAGAGCTAGAACTCATAGGGAATTTGTCCTATTGCCACCAAATTTTGATAGTGGGTAGATTAACACATAAACAACAAAACGGGCTTTGCGAATTTCTTCTTTCGAAATATTTTTTCAATGAGAGCGATTTTTATACAAACACTTCACATTTTTCTTATACTATTTCGAAAACGGTCTATAACTTTTCACTGTAACTGAGTATGGCAAAATGCTGACACGTTTTTTTAGTGCTTTAGGTCCGGAAACTGAGGAAAAAATTAAATTAGCGAAAGACAAAATTCGCGTTGACTTGAGCGTTGAAAAGGTGATTCGGACACTCGCATTTAGAAGTCGTGAAAAATTCGACAATTCATTTTATTTCAAAATTATTGGTATAGTTGGATAGCCAGCTCTGTAAGCTTTAATTTGTTATGGGGTTTAAGTAACTACAGTTTAAACTGGGCACGCTACGTAGCTTGGACGCGAGACGTCCCTGAAGGTATACTGTAACCTTAAAGGGAAACCAGATTCACGTATGATTGGCACCACATCAAGGGTGACCCACTAAAGCGTGCAAACCCTTGGGTAACTCGAAGTCGACATTTAACAAAGCTAGAGCTAGAGTTTCCTGCACATACGTTATTTAGCCAGCGTGCTGAAAACCAGCTGCCATAATAAAGAAAACGAAACCTTTTATACCAGGTAAGGAAGAACAGCTGAAAACAAATCACAGAAGAAAAGAAAATAACTATATTGTGACTTCCCTCAAAAGGTTCAACCTTCAATCCAGTATCAGTGCTCATAGTTTAAATTTTTTGTTGTATAGTACTTGTTCGTGGTCAACAGGGATTTGAAAGGGTGGTCGGAGGAACCCCGCCATATCACCAAAAAATGATGGTAGATGTGTTTCAGTATGACGCGAAGGACACGATGGTTGGACTCACATCGTCCACTCAAAGCTTGTCCGTTGAGTGGGAATTGAAAAAGGGGCACTTTTCATTATCCGGGCGTAAGGGTGTACAAGCTTGTTACCGGAAATAAATTTTGTGTTTAAAAATGTTCGAGTTCATACTTGGAAGAGATTCTGTGTCTCAAAAGCCTGGGAGCGTACAGAAGTTTGAAATGTTTCATAAACTTCTAGGGCTCTCAACTGGCGTGTCAACTGATAATTTCTGATGTTGCTTGTTGATCAGATGGCTTTGGGGCCTTATTTTCTGGAAGGGTTATCATGTATAGTATAAGATTTTAGGAATTCCTTAGTGGTGCTTTGCATATGAACCCTCTAACTGATCAGGTATAAGATAATTCCTCTACTAATTTCTTAACAAGGAAAATAAGTCCGGCCATGCAGGTTACAGTAGCTCTCAGCGTGAGTGTACAAGACTCTTGTTGATGTAAAATGAATATGATTTTCAGTGCAGAAAAGCAGGCGTCGGTTTTATGATTTAGTAATCTATAAGCGAGTTTAAAGAGCAAATGTAAGGTACATTTAGCGAATACGAAATTGATGTGTCTTAACTAACGCACGAACTTTGTTCAATAAACGTGTTTCGCTGGTGTCAGTCATAGGTAACATTAGTGGACGTCTCAGGTAACAGAGGTTGACTGTTCAAATGGAAACGTCTATGAAGGCTGTGGCTGGTAAATATCGAGTCATTTTGCTCCATTTTTCAAGTTCATTGGTTCTCGCGTGTGATTGACGGCAGCCAAAACGAAATCGTTAGTCAGTTTTGCGTATGATTGAAAGTGCAGTAAATTTGGCTTCAGGTAAGATCTGTCAGACATATTTAAGATGTCAGTAATGTTATATGTGTAAAAAAATCCAGGATAATACAAATCTGTTTTGTAATCACCGAACTAGTCAAGGTGATTCCTCAGTATTGCATTGCGCAACCCTACGTACTGCTCATGATTTTCTTGTCATTAGCGCACGTAAATGAGCGCGTGCACGTACACAACGAAAGAAATTTCCCTCAAGCTAAGCTCGAAAGCAAATAATAATTCGTTTTCTGTTAAACGAGCATGATGACCTACATTTTTTATTGCATAATAATAGTGTACATATTAGCCTCCTTAATTTATAAAAAAAAACTAAAAAAAAATTATCGGACGGAAAAAAAGATAGGGGAAAGATTGCAAGAAACCATGCAAATTATGACCGCGAAATTAATGACTCTATAAACGCTTTAGGTCCACATCGTCTTATGTGATGTTTCGACATATTTTACGTGAAATTGTTCTGTATGCTCGACACTTTCCACTAGTCAAGTTTTTTCCCGAGTATTAAATTAATAAACTATGAATAACGTGCGTGATTAGCACGAGTACAGGCATAAATGGGATAAGATTGGCCCGTCACATCTCTTAAACCAGAATGGTGACCTATCATTTTTATTGTATTTCACAAAACAGGGCTTGGTAGAGAACATTCAGGGAAATTAAAAAAAAAAAATCATCGGTAACTTTTATTTCTGAGGAATCACCTAAGTCCAGGGAGTGTTCATTCCATTGGTTGGCGAGTGGCGCGAAAGAGGAGGGGCTTTGTTTCTCTGATCGATATCCGTCTGGGAACTAAAAACCTCAGTAAGCTGAGAAAATCGACGATCATGTTAAGGGGCCTCTGTTAATGATTTATTAGAGGAAAATGGTGGCGGGATTTTTTCTCTCGTCTCCCCTTATTTCCCTCTCGCCGTTTTTCACAGTGCTCCTTAGTTAACAAACACCTTGACCAAGTTACAACCCAACAGAAGCAGCAGTGTTGATTGAAACTACATATATTACAAATTATTTTACTCTGAATTTAGGCATTATATACAATTAGAAAACAGTCCTAAGAAAGCACGCGCGCTGATTGGTTAATAATCGTGTTTGTATAACTCGATGGAGACACAGAACTAGCACGCGCTGTTGACGTAGTGATGGCGCGAGCAAAGAGAATTTACATTTCGATAATCAAAGTTAACAAGATGTTTTCCCTTTTCGCGTCACGATGTTTTTTTAAAAGAAATAGAAAACATGTACTTCGTGTTTCTATCGAGTTATATAAACACTCGTGAAAGTTTGGGAGAACTCGAAAAAGCTGGAGTTTATCGTCTGTCCTGTTATTGATCATGAATTTCGTAAGTCTGCGGAACGTGGATCCACAGCTACTTTGAAAATGTTATGACGAAATTAATTGTCAATAACAGGACAGACGCATGAAAAACTGACGTCCGTTGAAGCCCTGACTTTTTTTCAGGCTTCTTCTTTCCAATTGCTTAAATTGGAAAATTTACTGCGAGGATCATACTTCACTTGCATCTATAACCGCAGTTCAAAATATGAATTATTTCATATACACTTTACATCAACAAACTGTCAAATAGTCCGCTCTCGCTCTTTGCCGCACCGCATAAATTGTAAATTCATGTGTCCAATGAGCGCGCGAGAATTTCCGCAGTTATCGTAAAAATAGCAATTAAAAGTTGAACTTTCGAATTGATCAGTTTCTGACGTTTGCATAATTTACAATTACTGAAAACGGTGTATTTTAAAATTGAAGTCTTCCTTCGTAAAACGTACAACTTACATAGTAGAGCAGGCCCTTCAGTAACTTTATATCAACGATAATATTTTATGCAAAAATCTCTCTTTAAAGATTTATACAACTCTTGCTGTGTTTTCGTTTGTAATTTTTGCCATCAACTGTTTGTCATAAACATACACATCATCCGAGCCCACTGATAATCGAATGCGGACTACTCGATTAGAGCCATGTAGCCTGGCCTGCCATATTTCACCAAACGTGCTTCGCACAAGACACGTGATCAGTTGGAAGTCTTGCTTCTTCCAGCGAGAGTTGTTCTGATATCGATGAGTACCTAGAAAAAGAGATGGTTCCAAAGTCATTAACCTGTTGTAGTTTTAAAATCAAAATGGAAATAATGTTCGAAATCAAATCAGCTGGAATCTGATTTCACATTTTCAGTTTTCGTTGATATTACCGTGGAGTTTATCGATCATGTACATAAAGGTGAATAGCATGAAGACTGTACACGTGTCAAGAGGCCCGTCAGGCAGGCGCTTGTTCCGGTTTCTGTAGCGCGAAGAGACTAAGAGTATTTCTACTCCCCCCTGGATGGGATCCTGAACCATCGCAATGTTACCCCTCCCCCTTTAAATTCGCCGGTACTCACATATACACCTGGGTCAAAAGAGGCACGGTAAGAGTAAGTTGTCTTTCCCGGGAACACAAAACAATATGTCCCTGGCCAGAGCTTGAACCCGAACCACCCGATCCGGAGACGTGTGCACTAACCATAAATTAAGAGCACTGCGCCTCCACGACCAAAAGCACAGGAAACGTTTGGTTGGAAAAAAATTCGTCTAGAATATTATAGAATTCAACAAACTAACGTGACACACCTTTATCGCAAACCACTTGGGATAAATGCTTTAAATTTCTTGATATCTTCCTTCGTCGTTTGTAAGAAATCAATTTATACAGCATGAATATAATCGCAATTAAGCTCAGGATAATCATTACTACCACAAGATGAATCCAGATTAACAATGTTAATTGTCTGATCGACTCTTTAATATCTGAAATATAGAAAGAACATTATCACTGACTTGATATGAGAGATTCGAGGCACTCCACTCTGCCCTGTTCTATAATACAAAAATAATTTATTTCCGTGATAAAAAGTTGTTTTCTAAGAGCGATCAAAATTTGATTTCTTCTCTTGATTTCAAAACATTTTCAGGTTCTTAAACAGGGAGACTCAGTAAGAACCTCTTTTTAAAAACAGCAACAAAATAACTGTGCAATTTTCTAAGAACTATATCTTCTACATTAAGGCTCTGTTGGTCGGTTATGTAGTGCAGTTTCCGCGGTGAAGGCTTCATGAAAGTGTTGTCAATTGTTTAAGTTGTGTTTTAGCTGGACAATTTCTCTAAAAGCTAGATCAGTGGTTGGCACCCAAGACCTTCTTGTTTCAAGAAAAATTTTCCTTAATCTTAACGTCCTACAACTGGCAAAGCTAATGAAAAAACAGTTCTCATGAAAATGAAAGGCATATCATACTTTAAGATGGAACGAGCCTGGTGAAACATGCCGAGGAAGTCGGCAGGTTTTACGAAATCAAGATAAATTAAAATCCTGTGTTGGTCGGTAAGCTATAAAAGGATTCTTACCTTTCATCGCACAATTCTTTTCCGTCTCTTCGCTGACAAAAATAATCACATCTCGGTTGCACTTGTCTTCTGTACAACAGCAATGATAGAGAGCTTGCGAGTTACGGCGACTCTTTCGTTGCCCGTTGCATACTGACGAGGCTGCGCATTCTTGGGTACTCTGACTTACACACCCTTTCATAATAACATTCAGTCCACCATCTTTGTTCTGACCGAACAGGGCATAACAAGCTGGCGATGAGTCATGTATGTGATTGCACTGTTGTAATGTTGAACACGAGGAGTTTCGGAAGGCAGCGGATGTGTGACATTTCTGGTCGTATGATTCGCACACCAATGACAACCCCTTGCTAGCAAACGCTGAAAAGAAAAATGAATTCTCTAGGTCACGCTATATAAAGAGGCTCAGTCACACAGCATTTCGACTTCTTTTTGCACTTGAAATTTAAGGAATCTGAATTGAAAAGAGTAGTTTACCAAAATGGAAGTACGCCAAAGAGATAGTAACAAAACATAAAGGAATAAGGAACTCGAAAGGTTTTAGGCTAAATTTAAAGCTGTACAAACCTTGACATAGCTCTTTCAAAATTTAGGGAAAATCTAGATCTTTATTTCAATTGTTGGATCAATATCAGTATCTGGGCAACTGCG
>CM042755.1:25759274-25778565 GCA_022496165.2 Catalaphyllia jardinei
TCGAGTCAAGGTGAAACCATGGTAGTTAGCATGCGGGAAGAGCATTCTACGCAGAACATGTGTAGTTCGTAGTAGTACTGTAGTTCGAGCCACTTTTCACGCCAGAGCAAAGCGAAAGTTTCTGAAAAAGAGAGTTTTGCCCTCCAGGCAAATTTTTGCTACCTGCGTAGCTCTCCAACTTAACTAGGCTTCTGCATTTTATTCAGCTACAGTCGGTCATGTTGGTCCAATATAAGGTTGCATTGTTGGACTCAAAATTGTCTGTTACATTAGCTACATAGGTGGCTTATAACAAGATTTCAAGATATATGCTACAGACGTGTAAGATTGAAAGCTTGAGACTAAGAACTTTTCTGTCCCAGTTTGATAAATTCGATCAGTCTTTTACAATCACGCAGTCATGTAAGACAGCATCCACACCTCACTGCCGGCGGAGGAATTTGAATAGGCCCACTGTCTGCCTATGCTAATCTGGAAGGAAGACGGAGTTTTTCGAAAACGCACTTCAAACCACAGGCGTTCCAAACTCACGATTCGAGGAATCGATCAAATATTAATGATTTATGTACGCGTATCGAGTGAGACGTGACTGACTTAAGTGCGCGGTGTTGTGTTACACATTGTTTGAGCGCTCTACAAGGCATTGTATGGAATTTATAATAACGAAGGATAAAATCGCGCAATGAAATAAAATGTTACTTTTGTGAATGAAATTAAGTAAATAAACTCACCTTGCCTGATTTCAGTTGTCCATTTTGCCTGTTTCGTCGTTTTTGGGGGGTTTTCAGGTGTTTGTCGTATTATAAATTCCATACAATGTCTTGTAGAGCGCTCAAATTCTCAACGGCCCAATGTGTAACACAACACCGCACACTTAAGTCAGTCACGTCTCACTCGATACGCGTACATAAATCATTAATTGATCGATTCCTCGAATCCTGAGTTTGGGACGCCTGTGTTCAAACCGTAGGAATTCGAAACTGCCGGCTTCTCGTTCTCGTGTAGACGAAAAGCAGTTTGAGAACGGTTTCGAAAACGAATGGCGTTACGATAATCCTTCGATTTTCCTGCCCGAGTTTTCCTCAAGGACAAATAAAAAATGGTCGGTGATTGCTGCGTTTTAAAATTTCTCTGGCGTAGTGTAGGCGGAAAACATTTGATGCATTTTCAGAGTTAAATTTCTTCGGCTTTGTGTGGACGGGCCGGGGCCTAAAATATCGAACTTGCTTGGAGACACACCTGAAGAATACAACCGAAGAATATCGACCCTTCGCCGTTTTTGTAAGTCCCTTGCAGAGCGTATTATACTAGACTAGTTCCTTCATACGGTGCTCACGCTAGCTAATGAAACATGTACGACGAAGCAGCAACAACAGAAAAAGTGATTTGTTTAGTCCAGGTAGAGTTTCTGACGATACAAACGTGTACCAAGCTCTAAAGCGCGAAAAGAGACCAAAACAAAAGACCCGACGTGCGTGCAGTCAACTTCTCTCGCGCGTTTTATTCCAGTTCTCTCACTTTGTAATTGATATATTTCCCTATATATAGGGAAATGTGACAGGAAATGAAGCCTGCTAGATTACGAGTTTCACTAAGTTGACTCTTTTGGCGATAGCAACTCAACTTCAAGTTCGTAATGATATTACCAGCCTTTCTTGAACAATGGCAGTTTTAGTTTTAGTTGGCTATCATTGAGTCGAGGATTGTTCTTTATATCGTCTGCTTTGCGCCTTTAAACTTCCTCGCAGTTATAATCTTAAGTCCTGATAGACATGACGTGTACGAGCTGGTTGATGTTTCAATGCATCAACTGCTTAGTGTTTCTTTTGTGTTTTCCTCCCTCGTGTTTGAATTATCTATGTATTATGAATGATGGAATAAATTATAATTGCGGGCTCAAGAAGAGCAACCTAGTTTGTACGCCATATCTCGATTTACAGCGTTGTTTTGTTGATTATGTGACGCGTGCTCACGGCTGAGAAGTGGTTGCCTAGCACGTTATGGAAATCTGCCCCGATTGAATTTCTTTCCAGGATAAAAATAGCCGCGTTGGGAACAAAAACGCTGGCGCTGTGTTTAATATTTATTAATTTTAGCAATTTTCTGCGAGTATTTTGCGGTTTCTTTGTACAAAACCTAACTCAACAACGATATATTAATTAAAACTTTAGAAATTGTACGCGAAAACTGAGAAGTCGCATATTTCTACCGCGAAAACGAAGCCAGCATTTTTGATGCTAAAATCCAGGTAACTTTCCGTTTTCGGCGAAACATGCAAGTTGGGCGTCGCCACGTGAAATGTGGAAAGTGTTATATTGTTAAAAAGAAATAGGGTCCCTGGAAGATGACTTAGAATAGTGTTTCTTTCAAACGAAGAAGTTTTCCCTCGACTGAAACTATTTTTCATTCACCCAAATGCAAAAAAATATGCTCTTCAAAATTCGACACGGTGCCTACATGTGTCAAAATTGAAGTGGGAAGGCGATTTGCTGTCAATAATTCTGCGTGTTACAATTTTCTCGCACTTCTCTTTACAATGAATTTGGGGAGCTAGACAAGATGCAGGGAACATTCAAGGAGTCGAACATGATCTTCGACGAATTGAACAAATTGACTCAAGGCTGTATAATAACAAAGATACAAAAAAAACCAGATACCCTCGTCTCAAAACTGTTCTAGCCCGCGCATCCTAGCCATTGGTTATTTCTGGTTTGTTCCAAATATCGCCTAGCTTTTAACTTTCCAGAATTAGTCTCTTCAACATTTTAGCGAGTCTCAATATTTGTGGTGAACTTCCAACAAGGCTATCAAAACGTAACCGCGCGAGCGAAAGTCGCTGAGTAGACATACGGTTTAGCATTAAAAACTCTTTTTTTTTTCGCTTTTCACGCCACGATTTACCTCTCGTTCCCAAAGCTCGTGTTTTTTTCTCACGTTGTTAATAACGTAATATTTCAGCTTGTTCATGTTTGTAGAAGGTCTTTGTTACGGTCATGGAATGTGATATAAATGGCATCGTCTTTCATATAAATACCCGCAGGTCGTGAATTTAAAATCGTTATGTTTAAGGTGGTTTTTCGCAGTTTTAAGGGAGCTAAAGAACCCCCCGTAACAATTTTAACTTAATCACTAAAAGCTTTTTCAATTTTTACTTTCCCTTTTTTACATTGAAACTACTAGTGTTCAATCTCCCCTTGAGCACTCGGTCGTTCATTTTGTCTTTTTATTAAGTCTTTTTGTTTGCTTGTCGAGGATGTCGTATAAAGACTTAAGAAAACAGCAATTAGAGAAAGAGACAAACATCTTGGAACATTTAGCAAAAGATTGAATGCCTGGGCTCTGTTCGTTCCCTTGAAACAGTTGTAAGTGACCTTAAAACATTTTGTAAGAACGAACGTTCACAAATTTGTGGGTACGGTCCTCTCTCAGTCGACAGAGCTGCCCGAAACTCGGATAAGAAATAGTTTAATTTGGTTTTATCAACTGAGTTGATAATGTGAATATTAAGGTTTTTGTCGAGGCAACGGTTTGTGCACCAGTGTGCACTACAAACCCACAGATTCCCATAGTTATTTGTTGTATTCATCTTAACATCCATCACATGTCAAGAATTCCATTCCTTATTCTCAATTTCTTAGACTTCGTCGCCTTTGTAGTGAAGACTCTGATTTTTCCTTAAAATCAGAAGAAATGTGCGAGTTTTTCGACAAACGTGGCTATCCTGCCTCTCTTGTTGAAGCAGGCCATCATCGCGCCCAACAAATTGATCGGCAGTCAGCACTACAAACGTCTCAGGAGACATGAGGAGAATAACAATAGAATGCCATTCATTCTCACATTTCACCCTCACAACCACGCAGTTAAATCCATCATTCTAAAAAACTTTCAATCACTTCAAAATGATCCCGATACTGGCAGAATCTTTTCGCAACCGCCATTAATTTCATTCAAACGCGACAAAAACGTAGGTAACTTTTTAGTCAGAAGTGCTTTTCAAACGAGTGTACAACCCGGTACTTTTAAATGTGCATGCGCACGATGCAAAACATGTCCTTTCATTTGCAACGTTGAAAAATTGTCGGGACCCAAGCGATCCATTAAGATCACTGATCATTTTACCTGTACCTCAGCCAATGTCATCTACTGTATAACTTGCACCCTTTGCAAAAAGTTATATATCGGCGAAACAGGTAGATGACTAGGCGACCGATTTCGAGAACATCTTCGCGACGTAGAGAAAGACGACAAAAACGCATCTAAACTGGTCGCTAGACACTTTAATCTGCCGAATCATTCTACGCAACATATGACAGTCTGCGGCCTCTCCCTACATCAATGAAGCACAGAAAGCCGCAAAACTCTAGAACAAAAATGTATTTTTCAAATCGGCACTCTTAATCCTCACGGTATCAACGAACGTTTTTCATTTAACTAATTTACTCTGTTTTTCACGTTGCCAGGCACCAACCAATAGCGTAGCTCCATATTTCTGTATATAAACCACACAACCCACAATTCCTCGATTCGCTCCGACGAAGGGCTAGCGCTCGAAACGTCAGCTTCTGAATCTCTTTACGGTGGCTAATTCACATTATCAACTCAGTTGATAAAACCAAATTATCTTGTAATACTCCCACTGACACAGCACCACAGTTTCTTTAGAAACTTACCCCCTTTACTAAGAAATAGTTTGTCGTGTTTTGTGTCATGATCTGTAAAACGGCTTGGTTTAAGTATCTTGTGTCATTGCCACTGGCATTCCCTTGACGCCTCCCTTGTGTCAGTCAACGTTTTTTTTAATTAATTAAATTTTCTAACTATGTTCTAATTAAGAACCTCAAACAAACAATTAATCAAACAGCCAACAATGACCTAGAAAAATACAGTTTATTAATGGAAATTGGATGTTAGATAATTTCTGAAAAACATCATCATTGTAAATTGTATCTTTGTGAGATATCTATCCAAAACATTTTTACTTACTGGCAAAGAAATCAACGGATAATGTGATTCTGTCAGCAAAGAGGCGCTCCGGCTCGTTTTGAATACCCCTTACATTTTTTCTCTAAATTTCCCCCAAGGATTCGAAAAAAGGTCTTTGTAAAAGGTTTAGAAATGTGTAACTGTATCGAACATTAAGAATCAGAAGGCACCGGCGCTTTCCAACCCAGTTACTTTAACAGATTTTCATCCGTGACTGTTTTTCCTAGGATCCGAAGTTCGCAATTGACCTCTCATCCTAGAACAGGACCCAACTGCAGAGCTGTTTATTCTCAATTTAAAGTAAAAAATACGACAATGTGGTTTTGAAACTTGCAGCATCCGCTTTACGATAAATTTGAACAAAGTGTTTTAATAATTTGTCGATCACTAAGAGACATCACATCCTCCCCACCCAGGCATTCAGTGACCAGCTAGTGTAAGCAGCTGAAAATGAAGTACATGTACACTGGGATAACCTCATGTTTATACCCTTATAAACACCAGGAATAAAAAAAGTTCGGCTCTTTCTAGTACCGTATAAACATTAGATGTTTTAAGGTGCTGTCAAGAAGTGTCTTTTGCTTGGAAAGTTTCCTTGCAAGGGCGCTTTTTTACCGCGTCACATGGTCTGCCCATGTTCAGGGAACACCGAATGGATCGTTTCGTAAATTACCTGTTCGGGAGTCCTTTAATCCTCTCCGATTTTCTCTAGAAAATTGTCGCCTCGAATGTTTTCGATATGAGAAATAATCGTAACGACTGCTGTTTTGGGATTGATAAAAATGTCATTTTGGTTACCGAGAAAAGTGAGCTACTTTTTTCGGATATTAGGTAGGCAACAGCTGCTAAGGTTTTCGGGACTGATGGACAAGCAAGCCATAATAAATTCGAGAAGACTCCTACCTAGAATAGGGGAACGGATAAAATCCTTATAGCGCAGCCTTAAAATTTGAAGCACTCCAGATGACCTAAAATGGCGCTTTAAAGCCTTTGAAAGAAATCTGCCTTTGGGTGGCCATATAAGTCTTGCAAGTTCTGCTTAAACAGCCGTAAACGTTAGTAGAAAACCTGCTTGTTGTAGTAAATAAGAAAAAACAACACTGACCGATCTTAAAGTAAACTAATGATAAGGAAACACAGCTCATGGATTTCAATAGGCAGTTTGTATCCCGACTCACTGAAAAATCGCCCCCAAAAAACCAGAAAAACAACTGAAACTTTCTCAGTCAAATTCGATCAATGAAAGGGAACAAGTTAATGCTAATTTTATTCCAAGCAACGAACCACCAGTCCTAATAGTGTCCGAACAGAACCTTCTAGCATGATTTAGGAGCACTTTGAACGAAATTTATCAAAGGATGTCAGAAATCTAGAAGTACTGGCCGCTTTTTAAATCATTTTTTCCTCTCTCGGGTTTGCTTGTTTTTACGTTCTGGTCGAAAACCTCTTTGAAGAGATCACTACACCCTAAGATCATCTCCTTTCGAAGGTCTTTAAACAGCCCTAATTTTTGGCACCTCTCACTGAAGGAATTCATCGCCGCAGTAAGATCGGACTAAGAAACGTTTTTCTGAAAAGATCGGCCGGGAAAATGGTTACAGCATAAACAAAACATGGCTAGATGAATATTGACAATGGAATCATGGAAAGCTTATCATCTACAATTTTTGCCCTGAAGTTACAATTTTTGCCCTGGAGTTTCAAAAGGAAATAACATCTCGTTGTTTCATTTCACCCTGTAAACTTTCTTGGCCGAGAAAATATTCGAAGCTGGGAGTACACTTAGCAGTTTTGCCAAAACTCGTTAAGTGTACCGAGCTACCATCTCAAGGCGTCGCTACACTGCTACAGGACTGCTTCGAGCAATTCAACTTGTCAAGCCGTTTTCACTGCGAGACAACTGTAACGCAAGTCTCATGAAAAATACAAGTTTGGTGCTAACTTTTACAATCAGACAAGCAAAGGGCAAACTGCGAAAGTTTTGTGAGCGTAGGATTTTGTGAACATAACATGTGCATCTTGTATATTCTTGGTTTAGCGATGCCAAATCGTGTTTAAAGCCTTCTCGAACAAGTAGTACGGAACATGGTGAAACTTTCAGCACTTAAGCACTGTGGGAGTTCGTTTCGCAGCACGGCGTATTTTCTTCCCAGTCTCAATATATTTCACTGAGTTGTCTACGACGGCTAGCTGTGCGGTACCATACAAATCGTTCTCTCTCTCAGTAACTGAAGAAAATGTCTGTGCTACAAAACAAGCTATAGGTTATCAGTTCAGTGTCCTGGTTCCATTTAGAACAGCTTCAAAACTGAAAATGTAAAAACTTGTCACCAACCTGAATCCTTCTTCGGGGTGTTTCAAACTCCGTCAGTCGTTCAACGACAGCCAAATATTCAACCACAAAAAGGAAAATAAATGTTTTAAGTGAAACACCACTATCTAACGACTTGTATTCAATACCTGATGTTGGATACTTGTCACTGTCAATCATATCTTGAAAGGGCTTTCTGGAAGCCATTTTTATTAAAACTGACGTGGAACTGATCCAATCGCATCTTAATAGACCTTTCCACATTTTGTTACAACCAGTTTGAAAAGGACAATTCTCGGTTTTCTGTTAATTCCTTCAATATCAACTTAATTTAAAGGTAACATGTCGAAAGTGCTACTAAGGAAAGAAATAATCATAACAAATAAAATAAAAATAACATAAAATTGAGTGGATGTAGCCGGAGCGGGGGCGTCTTGAGAAGGCCAGTGCAAAAAGCAGGAGTCTGTATTGTTTGAAATTCTGTTCATATTATGTTAGATTATAGACACGCAGATTTTGATTTTTTTCATAAATGTTTTTCATATTAAGTCATGGCTTTTGCAGTGAATAAAGCCTACTTGTTTATAAAAGACTTCTTTATACAAAGTTCTTGACAACCTAACCCCCAAACCTTCCCATTGTGTTGTTTTGGCGTTATAAATAACATCAATATTTCAAAGCGCAGAACACGCGTGTTGTTGAGATCACCATGTTTCACCTGCTGAACAGGATACTTGTAAAGTTCAATACCATCTTTCGTCCTCTATAGGTCGAAGGCAATGTTATAGCGACGGCAATTTTTCTAAATTTAGGCCAATCTCTCTAATTCATCCCGCTTTTGATAAATTGAAAACAGTTTGATGATGGACCATTTAATGATATCGCCGTATTTCGATTTTTTTATTTTGCTGACATGCAAATGAAATGAACCAGCCAGTCATTGTTTACTGAGTGTTAAACCATCGATCGGCTTTGAAGAAAACGACTTTTAATTTGGTGACAAAAACTTAAGTTTTTCATACTACTAACTTCAAATTACCGCCGTTCAGAGACAACGCATCATCGATCAAGAACGATTGTGCCATTTCTTTATTTCGGCAAAATCATTACAAAAACCACGAAAAACTCGGGAGCTCTTGTGTCAACAACGGCGCACGGAATTGTGCGTGTGCTCGCGTTTGCAACCCGTTGGAACATGCGGTTTTGCACGCCAGGCTCGGTCTACAGACGGACCGATATTTCCCAGTAATGTTATACCCACCACGTCCATTACCAAAATATTTTTTTTTTCTAGTGTTTCATGGTAACGGACTAAGAATGGATTTAAGTCGGTCTTTGCCTTGCATTCACAGCCATTTTTCCATCGGGTTAAGTTGTTTGGACTCTTCTCTATGGACAAAATAAGTGAAATTGTTCCAAAGATAGTGGAAAACTTCAGAGAAAGACTTCACAAAAAGAAACAACTGACCATAAATTCGTGCATTTTCCGTTGTATTTACCATAGTTTCAAAATGTCGGAACAGACCGAGGTCTTTTGTTTCTTTTGAGGAAAAAAAATCATTTTTCCATACTCTCACTTAACTTGTTATTCTTGTTAGCAAGACGCTCCACTTGTATGCCATTTCTGAAAGGGGCACCTTAATATTTGCTTACTGGCGAGACGTATTAGCAGGTGAAACTGAAAGATACAAAGAATGGCTGCGACCACAAATTCGCTCTCTTTTGAAAGTTCGAGACCATTCAATTTTTCATTGTCATTTAAAATGTTGGGCCTGCCCATCATGCCGGTAAAAAAGCTTTTTACGACAAAAAGGGGGCAGCTGCCTCTGCGAGCTGGAGAAAAGACAGTTTTGAGTTCTTGTTTTCCAGTCTTTTATCGTCGCTGCCAATATCTTAGGTGGCCAAGTAAACTCTTTTTGCCGTTTGAAAGCGGGTGTATCTAAAAGCAGCTGAAAACCAGTTTAAGGGTAAATATTGATATTTGGAAATTTTGAACAGTTGTATTTTTTGACGATTTTCTCTCCGCATAGAAACCAGCTCATAGTCTAGCTATTATGAGAATATTGCCGTCAATACAGTGGAATCCGATATTTCGAACCTTAAAGGGAAACGAATATTGGTTCGAAAATCGGAGAGTTTGAGAAATCGGGGGTACAATTTCAGTGTTTGAGAGGGGAGGGAACGACTTTTTTTCGAGTTATTGTGTGGAGGTTCGAAAAAATGAGGGTTCGAGAAATCAGGATTCCAGCGCAATCTAACAAACGTGCACATGTGTTAGTGTAATACCAAACACATTTTCGAAATTTACCCTTTTAAATGCTAAATTATAAATTCATCTTTAACGCCCAGTTCAGAGGCAGAACTTTTCACGAACCTAATACCTTGAATGAAAATTGCCAATGGCTACTTGAATTTAGAACGGCTTAGCCGTTATTATCGTCTAGCCAGCAGCGAATTTCGGATTTGGAACGGCTTTGAGCCATTCCAAATCCGAAAACTTCGAACTCCGGAAACGTTAAAATCATAGTCTGCAACACGTGCTCACTCAGCCTTTGATCTGCAAATAGATTCATTGTCCCAATATTTGAGTTGACTGGCATTTAAATTCCCGCTAACTCAAACAGTGATCAGACGATCGCACGAGGTAAGAAGCCATTTATTAACTACGTCACTACCTATTTGAAGCTGAAGTCTGTAGACCAGATATTCACCCTTTGTAACAACTGGAAACTCTGTTTATCTTCGGACGCCGGCAGTTACAATGTAAAAATTGGAGCAAAAGAAACATTAACATTTTTTTTAAAGCTTGAACTATACTTTTTAATTTTCGTATGATTTACTTAACGCAAAGCACGTGAAAATAGACTGAGGAAGCACGCGGGCGGGTGACGAGCGGGATCCTGGAGATCAAAGGAGAGCGCGGGAGCAGAGAAGAGGGAGCCTAAGCACGCGCGTTTTTGAGACGCGGACGGAAACCGGAAAAGAACCGTCTCACGTGCTAGGATCGTATTGTCTCCCAGATTCTTATACTACTCATCTCTAATGGAGAAAAGATACTTAGCAATGTGAATGTGGTTGTGTGAGGGAAAGTTAAAAGGTAAAATACCTCATTTCCGGTTGCCGCCCGCGCGTGTCCCAAAAACACGCGTGCCTAAGGTCCCTAATAAAGCAAGCTGTTTGAACGGCCTTAAAGTTCTTTCGTTTAAAGTGCACCTAACCCCCAAAATGTTTCTGCTAAATCGAATCTACTTGTTATTTAAAGCATTTGGGCGCAAAAAAGTTTTGAATTTGCTTGAATCCTCGATTTTCAATGCCCTCCCAAAGTCACACTTGGAGTGTTGCACGACCGAGTTTCAGCCCGGGGAGTCTGGGGCGGCGGTTGCTGATGACGTCTACCCAGGAACCTAACACAATGGCGCCTCAGTCCGCTCGCTGTATTTGCGGAAAAAATGGAAAGAAAAAAATAATCGTTCCAAAATATTTTGGAACTAAAACGTCCGAGATTAATTTAAGAATCATTTCTTCTTCATCACTGGAGTCAGAGTTAAGTTTCGATTCAAAGACTCCGAAATAAAAAACTTCGATCGTGAAATCACTGCCTGGAGCTTTGAGAGCACTTTGCAATATTTCAACAACGGAGAAAAACTCTTTGTGCACGAGCTGCTTGTATATTAGGAATGGAAAGCTAGTGGAGGAGCAGGAAAGCAAAAAGCAGGAAAGAAAACTTAAGGACTGCTTTGGATGGTAAATTCATTACCTAAACAAAAGGCCGGGAGGGGGGGGGGGGGTTAACCCCATATATGGGCTATATAGGTATGTGCCGCGGAATAGGGTAGGGTTTTTGAGGTTCTCGGTCCTTAAATAGGGTATCTTTTTTAACCTTTTTGTTACTATGTTCCCGGTTGGTCCTTAGATAGGATAGCAAATTGTATTACATAATACTGGAGTGTGAAAACTCCATCCTAAACGAATGTTTGTTCTTAAATTTGATGTATCCGTTAAGTATTAACAAAATGATTGTGCAACAGCGGTTAAAAAGCCTTGAATGGGGTGTCATTTTGCGGGTTTGGGCCTTAAAAAGGGTATCAGTTATCGCTTTCTTAGTCCTTAAATAGGGTTAGGATTCAAGAACTTTCGCGGCACACCCCTATCCAAAATTCGCGGGAGTGCCCCCCCCCCGACACAAGGTTCCCACGAGTGTTTACAAAGCCCGTTTACAGTTGTCGTTAGCGAGAATGTATTTTGTCAAGGTATGGTTGTTCTATTAAATCAGTTTGTATTTCACTTTCTAGAATGCTTCATGTTTATTAGAGCGAAGTACGTGTTGCAGTTTTCGAGACGTGATGACCTCCAAAACACTGGCTTTGATCCGGCGATTGAAAATCATAGAATTGTTTGGACCTTTATTTTTGAAGCTTCGGGCAAGGCGGAAAAAAGCATTTCATAAAATTACCGATTTCACATTGTTACACGTTTTAAGTCGTAACTCCAAATAACCCATGTAATTTTTTCTCAATGCTTAGCGTGAAATTCGTCGGATAAGCAAACAGGATGTGCTCCCTAGCGGTCTTTACGCGGCCGGCATATTTTCGGCACTATTGCACAGAATTTTTGTCGAACTGCCGTCTTCCAAACCTTCGAAAAACTCTATAAGTCTAACAATGTTGTTATGGTGTAATTTTAAAGGATTAGTCTTCCACTTTATCTGAATCAAAAGAGAAATTAGACTGTTGGTTGGCGACGTATAGTTCGACTTATCTACATATCAGTATTGGTCGCACGACTTTGCCGGATATGTTATAAATACTGTGGGATAGGAAGATATAGGTTCTCGTTAGTATTTCTAATTGCTGGTTGGCTTTCAGCAGAAAATTTCGAAAATAGCGTTTGAAAGTCCGGGGAACAAATTCCACTAAGAGTTCTTCAATGGTTCTCACAGAGTTAGTTCGCTTGTTCATAGAATTAGTTCGCTTGTACTATTGACCGATCACCGCCATTAAATTGTATAGTATTGTATTTTCGCAGAAGTATTTGAAATAACAAGTAGATTCGTTTTAGAGAAAAAAACATTTTGGCGTTAGGTGCACTTTAACATTTTTTTGACAACAGGACCCAAGTCAACCGTTAAGACATATCGAATAAGTTTTTCCTTTACATAAAGAAACTTAAATCAAGTCTCAGAGATCCTTTAGGACAGTTCCAGTTTTTCCTCCGTCAAGTATCATCCAATCCATCCGATTTGAACGTTCTCAGTAAAAAATTATACCATGAAAGTTAATGCTGAAGTCAAAAAGTGTTTCATTTTTAACTGATCTGTAAAATATACATTGTGAGTCCATTATCTTTACCAGTTTTAAGGTCAGAGAAAATTAATACTGTTGAAGCAATCCTCGGGGAATTAGCAGATTACTCCAACACTCTCTTGTTTGGTTACTCTGTCTTTTATTTCCCCTACTTGAGTCTACGGTACAATGCTAGTAGTAACGTCGTGAATGATTCACGACGTTACTACTGTAACTAACTCTCGACTGATTACAGGAATTGCTTCAACTACTTCAGTTTCAACTTCAACTACTACTAGTAGTTCACTTGCCACGTTCCTTTTGAAGGCTCAACCACATGACCCATCAGTTAAATCACTGTCAAACTGCCACCTACGCTAACGCAACGTCATGGGCAGTTCACATAAGGCTCCTTTGCGACTGTGCACCAAACTTCTTAGCATATTTTCCTTCGAGAAAACAAGCCTGACCAAAATATTCCCCTCCCTGATTTTAACCAATTATTCCCGAGTGGCTGACCCAAACAAAATAACTCGAGCAACATAAAAGTTACAATCTCGACTTTCACCGACCAAAAGCTTAGGAAAACATTGAGTTCAGAGAGAAAAGTTGCCGTCAAATATTTCCCACAACGCAAGTGTCACAAGAAGATTGCGTAATTACAGCTTCGTGGGTTGGTCTTTCCCAAAACCATAAACCCGCCTACCCCACACCATTACCTCTGTACGCGCTCTCGAGTCCAAACACATGCAAACGAACACCCCAGCACTGGCTGATTAAAGTAAATACACTTTTCCTGGCCTTTTGCGCAAGGCATCAACGAGAACGAATTTCAATTAGACTATATTTCAATGCCCAAAAAGGACTACCAAATAAAGAAAGTTTGGCTGAAAAATCACACAGCAAAACCACTATAGGCTATAGATTCCCAAATGATTATTTCCAGTAAGAGCGCTTCCAAAAACTGGACATCGGATTTATTTCATTATCTCGACTAACACCAAGAGAAACTAACCATGGCAACCGAGTAAACACAGCTGGAAAATCCCAAAATAATGGTGTTCCATGAATATGAATAAACTCAAGTTTAATAACATAGTATTAGGGGAGAGTATAATTTTAGCAATAATGAAATAGAAAATCAAGTAACCCTTTTTTTATGCTCCGGAATATCACACTAATATATTACCCAACACCAAAATCAAGTTTTACCTTGAAAATTTAATAACGAATTAGTAACTTAATAGAATACACTTTAGCTTACATTTTTATTCTCTAACAATACTGAAAGATTCCAATTGTTTTCCAGCACGAAATGTCGCCTTCTTCTCGAGTTGCTCGAACAGGACAAGTCTGAAATTCAGGCTTTGCCCTGGCTCCCCAACTGCATGCAGATCTGCATCGTGCACTATTTCCTTTTTTAACGTCGAATTTTTTTCTCGTCTTTGGAGAATTTTAATTCGCAACAAGACAACTCCAAGTGGCTATAAGCCACTGAACTTGGAAAATAAATTACGAAAGGGTGAGGCATTGCTCATACATATTTTACATACATACATTATACTTTATTTAATATCTTCGAGCATTTAACCATCCGCAGATGAGAGATAGATCACCACACCGACGGAGAACTACCTCACTTACTCTTTTCGAACATTTAGGAACAATTTGTGATGTGAGGACAGTCTAGCTTTCGAACAAGCCCATAAAGCCTTTTTCATTCAGGAGTGTGTTGTGATATTTGCAAAATGAAACAGTTCAACGTTAAGAAACTGTTTTTTACTCAGTCCTTCCTACACGTTTTATATTACATGTATTTACATCTACATCTACATTTCTTAATCGACAACGCTTTCGCATCAAGTCAATATAAATAAATAAATAACTTGTAAATTATATACAGTAATATATTAATTTCAAATGATCAAATTATTTCTTGACAAATCTGTACATGTCTTCCTTATGCTGTAGTGAAAAACGGCAAGATCATTTTGTTCGGCGGTCAAAAGTGGTGTGAGACTGAACGAAACACCTGAGCCTGCTGTACGTACACATATAATTAATACCTGAACCCTTTCGACAACGCGCATTTCCCTTTCGCAAACGGTTGATGCCATTTTCGCGACACTTAAAAATTTTTTCCAACTGTAAACGAATTTTAATCTACTAAATTAAAGAAAAAGGAAAATTTGCAAGTACCACCTAGTATCGAACCCAGAACCCCTGCTTCGTGACATCCCTCTTATATCACTACACTACCAGGTTGATCCACCAAATCTCCCCAAAATTTAATTATAAAACGTGACATTCTTAAACATTAATAGTACAGTTGTCCCAAACATCAAATAAGAGCTAACCGCAAGCAAACCAGTGTGAATATGAACAATTAAGCATTTAGTGAGTGCATTTTACTCAATCAACAAATTATACCAGTTTCTACCTTTTCCAGGCCTAAACTAAAGCAGATATGGCATCTTTCATTCTGAAAGGCTTGGTTACCAATGATGGCATCGACCGTTTACGAAAGGGAAATCAGCACCTCATTGTGATAAGCGCAGGCTCGCCTTGCGAGTCATTGGAAGTTCGGTTCCCAGTAGTCCTACATAGGTGAACATTTTTTCTTTTCTTTTCTTCATTGTTTTTCTTTTTCTGTCAAGAAACCATTTACCGAAAGGAAGCGTTTGTCTTTCAGTTTCTTGTATTAAAAAAAATATGGATCGCACAATATCACGTAATAATGTAGATAGTGATCATTAATGCAAGTGCGGCCGTAACACTACTTGAACAGAGTAGATAGTATCATCAATGTAGATAGTGTCTTGAGATCCGGCAGCCGGGAAGTGTTTTTGAAATATTATCCTTCAATTTCCACGGAAAAACTAATCCAATCCCTCTTTAAACTGTAGATCTTTGTTTAGAAATGTCAAGCGATTTCAATTATAATTTTGGCTTTGTGGTTGAGGAAATTTTCGAGCTTGGGCATACCATAAAATCTCGATGTTTCGACACTTAGAAAAAATTCGTACACTGACTCCAGTGTCAAATACTGTCAGAGAATAATTTTTTTGAACTCTTTGAGAGTATTCGATATTTGCTCAAAATTACGAAGCGATTCTAAATAATGTTTCGCTTTTGTTTGTATCTAATGGAATGCTTGCCATGTGAAGTCGTATTAAATCTAGGCCAGGCAGAGGTGTCATTACCATGGCACCTCTGTCGTGCTAGCGACAGTAGAAAATTAGAGTGTGCACAAGAAAGGGCACTCAGAGCTATTTACAGCGAGACATCATCAAGCTATGATAAATTACTGAAGTGTGCACCCTGGAACAATATCTGCATTACTTCGGGAGATAATTAGGATCAAACAAAAAAATCTGTAAATTATGCAAATGAGATGACTGATTACGTCATACACTCAACCCAATATTATGTCAAGCATACAAATAGAGCTTTTGCAGTGCAGACCGTTGAAACTTGGTAGTGTAATAGTTCTACAGGAAACACACCTACCAGCCGTCATATTTTCGAAGTCAAATGGATGCTATCGTGTTTATTATCCTTTAAATTATTTCACATGTGCCGTTTTGAAAATTGGAGAATACTCTCGGATATTTCCCAGTTTTGGGCGGGGAATATATTCGGTCACGTGACGTGCTTAGACCAATCACGCGCGAACGAAAATTCTTGATGGATTATAATCTTGGGTATTCCCCAGTTTTAGATGGGAAATATTTGGTCAGGTGCCGCGTTTAGACCAGTCGAGCGCCAGCGAAAATATTTGATGGATATAAAGCAGGATGTCTAGACAATAGACATGGCTTCTGATTGGCTAACTGAGTATGGTAATGAGAAAAATTGTTGTTGGTAACTGACGTTTCGACATACTGAGCGGAAGTCATCTTTTAAAGTCAAGTGGACAGTGTGGAAATACACTACACCCAATAAAGGCAAGTGGTCTTTTCTGTACCAAAATAAAACACAACTTTACGTTCGTTTGTCTTCCCTTTTATTAAAATAAACTGTTATATCTTGGAAGTTTTAATCAAATAAAAATAACAAAAAATCGCTTCACTTCGGTGGTTTTCTTTTCATCTTTGGAACCGGCGCATTCGGATTTTCTCCTTTGTAAAACTCTTTCAACAATTCCACAGCAGTGCTGGCTAAAATACCGGGAATACACTCAAATGGTTTTCCTAAAGCGCTCGATGGGTTCTTCTTGACATCCTCTAACTTCGACTGGGTTTTACTGCATTCTGACAATCTTGAAGGGTCTCCACTGGGCTGCTTTGTGATAAACCTTGCCGAGTTTTCCTCCTCACTGGGCAAAATTATCTGAGAAGATCTTAGAGAAGCGTTCGTGGAACTATTCCTTGAAATGCAATCTGACGGTGTTATGCTATTAGCTGAGGTGCCATGTGCAACACCCGATGAATTGTCAATAAATGTACGCTGCGAGTCAGAGCATGGCAATTTGTGAGGATGTGTTTCAGGAGAAGTCTGTGGTGAATTCACAGATGATTTGATGAACCGTTCATTCACAGAACACTCTGATGGGTTTCCAGCACAATTTAAAGGCATTTGCTGTGGAATTCTTAAAGTACTTCTGGAGTATTCGTCTGTGTGAATGTTTAAAATAGACCCACAACCTCCAAATCGTTCGTTTGCACAGCCAAAGACTACTTTGGGAACACCTAAATATCTCAAAGCTGCTGAACACATGATGCAAGGCTCAACCGTCACGTAAAGACAACACTCTCTCAAAACTTCCTCAAAACAGAGACATCGCTTTTCACACCACAACTTCACTTGATCAAAGGCCACTAGTTCTGCATGTCTTGTTGCATTTTTGGTTTCATTTACCTCATTTCTTCCTGTTCCAATAATTTGGTTTTTGTAAACCATTATGCATCCAACGGGTACTTCGCCCTTTTTCAGAGCATCTTTTGCCTTTCAAAGAACAGAATATTAGAGCAAAATACAATACAATACAATACAATTTATTAATCAATTCTCCCACAGGGGTTTTTCAGAATCAATTTACATGGAAAAAAAGAGAAGGAATAAAATGTATCTAGTTACAATCAAACACCGTTGTAGAGAAATTCGATAGTTGCATATCATAAACTCATAACATGAGAAAAAGGATATAAAAAGGATATAAAAAAACATATTTACTGGTGTAGAGAGTTTTTGCAGCAAAATTAGAACACACTCTTTGAAAAGATACTGTTATCACGAGCATAAGCCTCCTGCTTCTACTTAACAATTAGATTTTGAGCTGAGATTTCTATTTAAACAATAGAGTGTTTCTGCCGAGGAACTATCGGCTGATAGTTGGCCCGCGGAAATTTGATGTTTTTAAAACAAATATTTTGAAATATTTGTTTATAAAACAAATATGCTAGTTTCAAGAACATCAAATTTCCAAGGGGCAACTATCAGACCGATAGTTCCGAGACATAAACACTCTATTGTCTTTATTGTTCACCACCAAATTTTCTTCCGCACGCTAGTTCAAAAATCAATTAGACTTCAATTGAATTATTTTCAAGATTTCGAGACGAAAGCCGTGAAAGCCAAATATAAAATTTGAAAAATAAAACAGACAAAAGCCCTTAATACAATTTCAGTTGTTTATTTTCGACGAAACCCGCTTGCTTACAACAAAATTTCCGGCGGGCGACTACTATCCATCCGGGTATTTCCGGCGGACGACTACTATCCATCTGGGTATTTTCCTCGGACGGGCACTATGGGCTGATAGTGGCCCTCCGCGGATGAACACTATCGCGTCACGTGATCAATTTAAACCAATAAGAATTGGAGTAAATTTAGTGGTGAACTATAATGACAGATAGTGTCCGCGCGAGATCGTACCACGTGATCAGTTTTGACCAATGACAACAAAGGAAAATTTAGTGGTGAGCAAAAATAGCTGATAGTTGCCTCACAGAAATTTGATGTTCTTGAAACAAATATTTGCCCGAGAAGCGAAATGCGCTCCTTCAAGTCTTCTCGGTTTACTCATTTGTTTCTAATTTTCTTTCAAGACTTCAGAAAAACCAGGAAATGCTGCAATTTTAGCAACCACACCAAGCCACTGCACACCAGTAGCTGATAGTGTGAAATGGCTCAGCCAATCACATTACAGCATTTGCATCATTATACTAATCACACCAAGCCACTGCACACTAGTGGCTGACAGCCAATCAGATTACAGCATTTGCATCAGTATACAACTATTGACCAAAGTGGAGGTGGGTAAGGTAAAAGTCTGCTTATGAGCCAAGTGGCTCATCAGGCTGGAGCTTATCCCGGTTTCCTTAGCATGAAGCGACTGAGAGTATTTCTACTCCCCCCTGGATGGGATGCTAGTCCATCACAGGGTTACCCCCCAGCATTAATTTTGCCGGTACCCATTTATACACCTGGGTGGAGAGAGGCACTGTGAGAGAAAGTGTCTTGCCCAAGAACACAACACAATGTTCCCGACCAGGGCTCGAACCCGGACTGCTCGATCTGAAGACGAGCGCACTAATCATGAGGCCACCGCAAAAAAATTAATTTGGATGATTTCTTCACTTGTCACGGACGCAAACCAGGACACCATTTTTAATTTAAAATTTAATGAATTTAAAAGGAAAGGCAAATCACGCTTGTTTGTGACCTTGGCCAATGATGCAAATTCACTAGAAGTGAGCAATAAGCCAATCAA
>CM042755.1:25778575-25786075 GCA_022496165.2 Catalaphyllia jardinei
ATCTTTCTGTTGCAAGGGTCGTAAAAAAGCATGCGATAAGAGGCATCTGTTTTCTAAGGCTATCAAGCACTTTATGAAAAAAATTTAAATACTACATATCTTTAATTAGCATTTTTTTGTACTCAAAGTATGCAAATAGCTATTGCTGTATACCCTCTGTACACATTGCATTCCTAGGAATGGATGCAAGAATATCCCTATTCCAGCATGCAAAGAATCCTGTGTCTGATAGCGGCTGGTTCAAGTACAATTTTGAATTACAAAAGGGCGTTTTTGGCCGATTTCATTTTTTTGCAGGATCGAGCTAATTTTTCAGAGACTGACTTGTTTTGACATGTAAAGCATCCTTCCGTAATTGCTATGGTCGATTTACGCTTCATTCTCTAGAAATAATGTATGCAAAAAAACTCAGTTTTGTGTGAAGTGGCATCTTTATGAGCAAATCTTTCGAAGGCAGATTTCGACGTGACCCGAACTTAAACGATTACTTTTAGCAGCTCCGACAGCATGTATATTTTTAAATAGATGTTTTGGTTTTGTAAAATAAGTAGGGAAACAGACCCAAAAAAAAGACTGACCTTGTATCGAACCGGTGTCACGACAAAACAAATTCAAATCCGCTCTGTTCAGCGCCTTAACCGCTTGTGCTAACAAAGCAGCAGTAACTGATCAGCGAAATTATACCAATAATAAAACTAAGCGAAACAAAAGGTTTCTTTTGTTTTTCATTGGACAAAAGGTCTCCAGAGGAAAACTGAGTTTTTTTTGCATACGTTATTTCTGAAGAACGAAGCGCAAATCGATCAAAACAATTACAGAACAATGCTTTTCACGTCAAATCAATTCAGTCTGTCAAAAATTAGCTCGATCCTGCAAAAAGTGAAAATCGGCCAAAAACTGATATACGCCGTTTTTGCACGAAGGCCTTCAATAAATCCTGCTACTAAATTACGTCATAGTTTAATAGAGCTTGCCCACAGGGCACAGTTCAGAAACTGGTTTACTTTGCATTCTGTCTTCATAGGCACGTATGACATGCAAAGTGTCATAGCTGCATTGTTTTCTGCACATGTGCATTGCAATCTTATAGTGGAATATGCTAAAACTGTATCATCCTACATTCCTAGACCTGAAATATATGCATACAAAGCATCATAACTACATTGACGCCCTCATCTAGACATGCAATGCAGTATGTATACATAGTACTCTTACATTGGTTTGATGTTGCATTTAAAAGTTTGGTTCAATCAATCAATCAATCAATCAATCAATCAATAAACTTTATTTACCCTCGAATTTACAGTGTAGCACTCAAGTGCTAATATCTTCGAGCCAACTAAAATAATATTTAATTATTATGAGCCAAGTGACTCATCAGACCGGTGCTTAACTCTGGTTTATGTAATATGGAGCAACTTAAGGAATATTTCTACACACCCCGATGGAAAGCTAGTCTATTGGAGGGTGATATACTCCCCAGCATTAAATTTGCTGGTACTCATTTATACAACTGGGTGAAGAGAGGCACTGTAAGAGTTAAGTGTCTTGTCCAAGAACATAACACAATGTCCCCAGCAAGGGCTCGAACCAGGACCGCTTGATCCAAGGTCAAGTGCACCAACTCTTAATTTGAGGTCATGCCTCCACAGAATGCTGCTTTGATCTTGCCCTTTTCTGTTTGCTAGCTATACTGCATGTAGGAGTAAATAATTTTATAACTAGGTCTAGTGCCAATAGGCTTATGCTGCTTTTGTTTAGTAGTGTAGGACTTGTGACACTAGGGGACTTAGACTTGAGTATGAGTACAAGATCGAGTATGAGAATGACTTTTCTGTTCTAGTTTGCAGGCTTTGCATCATCAAATCACATACCCATTTCATCCCATGAGCTACTCTCTCTACCAAAACCAACATGAAGAGCAAGGGCTCTAGAAATGTCACTGGTTTGAAATTCGAAACTTGCTTGTACTTATGCTCAATCTTGTACTTGTAGTCCAATCTAAAGGTCCCTACTATTGTGCAGAAATTATGTTTAATTAAGACTTTATTGTTAACTTTAAGCTATACTTGGGCGTTGAAGAGAGACTGTGAAAGACTGGAGGAGCTCTCTAAACGAGTTGATGTCAACCCTCTTGGAAGGTGGGAGTTTATTTGTCCTGACTAGTAAAAGTTAAAAAAATACTTTGAACCAGAAATGTTTGTTTCAGTAAAATTTTGCACCAAGAAAAGGAGAAAGATCAAGGTTAGGAAACCAGGTGAAAAGGGAAGAGTTCCCTCCCCTATAAAAAATTATTGTCGAGTTTTCCTTGCAATATATTGGCTATAAATACTAATTTTTTAAAAAAAATTAACATCCACAAAAGTCACAAAACACATCATATTATAATTCATGAAGATGCGTCTTACTTATTGATTATAATAAGGCTCATTAAACTTGCTTGACATGTGTAATAATATTTTATTCGTTGTAGTGGTGCCATTGCTGGAAATCCTTTCAATGTTGATCGCCAGTTTCTTGCCAAAGGTAAAACTATGGCTTGCGAATATATACTCCGTGTTCTTGCTATAGCGCTCACTAGATTTCTTCCTAAGTCGCTTTTCCGTGTAATAAAACGACGTTAAAATTGACGTTTTCATGACTCCGCTAGGTGGTTTTATGCTATTAGTTAAAGGTTTCTCAGTTCATCAGATCGAAAACAAAGTAAATTTCCATTACAGCCCCTAATAATTAATGTTTAAACAGGATAACCCCTTCAGTCACAGGACTGGTATCAACGGGGGCCCTGTATAACTTTGCATGTCCACTCTGTTTATTATAAAACGTTAATTTAGTTTTCACCCTTTGGCCCTTCAGATGGTATTATCATGATCAATTTCTCTTGCAGAGTTGAATTTCTCAGCTGTATCAGGTAACAGTATGGATGCAGTGGGAGACAGGGACTACATTGTGGAGTTTCTGTTCTGGGCTTCGCTCCTGTCAACTCATCTCAGGTTTGGAATCAATTAACAAAGTTAAACGTTTAGGTAGTGTTACTGTCAGGTAGCTATGACAGCTTCCATTGTAGAAACAACAACAACCATTAATTTTGCTTAGTTCATAAAATATCGTACAGAAACGTTCTCATTCTGGTTTATTTGGTTGCTCTTTCTTCAGTCGCTGGGCTGAAGACATGATTCTCTACTCCACCAAGGAGTTTGGTTTCTTATCATTATCAGATGCCTACAGGTAAACTATTTCTAGCCACTTTTAGTGGACCCATTATACTTGCATGTCATGTTCTCTCCCCGGGGGACTCTCATATAAAATCTCACAAAAGATGGTGATTCTCGTCGGAAATTTTGAAAAAACACCTAAGAGGTATAAAGAAACAACTTAGAAAGGCTGGCCGTACTGTGGGGGTTAACTGTTACATATTTTCCACTATTTTGTCAGGCATGGCCTGATTTCTTAAGAGAATGTTTACTACTGTGAAAAGGCGTTACAATTTAAACGACCAAGACAAAAGCCTATAGTATTAAAATGAAAAGTGGTATTACAATAATAAAAGTAGTGTTACAGTAAAAAAATTGTGTTTCTTTTGGGCGTAGCTTGATATTTTTTTCATCAGTAACAGGTACCAATTCTAAATCAACAAATTATCTCCTGTTTTTTTCCCGGCTCAGTACTCTAAAGGATACCGGAAACGCTCTCGCTGTGGACCTTTTGAGGCTAAAACACCCTGAGATGTACCAAAACGGCTTTTTTTAACCCAAAAGATACGCAACGAGTACCGATCCCTGTGCTTTTTATTGGAGTCTCGAGAGTGATTCTTCCTTCTAAGAAAATAAATGTCAAATAAAAAGAGATTAACAGTTGCTGATTAGTGGTTTCTTGTTTAGGAAATTTGATTTAAATCAATTGGTACTCCCGGTGTAAGAAAGTTAAGAACCTGTCACACTGACCAGTGACGTAATCACAATAGACCCTAACCCTAACAATAGCTACAAAACAAAGAAAAACTTCACAGGTTTTTACACCGAGGTAAACATGAAAATTATTAGATTAGTAAATTCACTGTGCTTGCATTTCAGCACTGGGAGCAGTCTTATGCCACAGAAGAAAAATGCGGACAGTTTGGAGCTCATTCGAGGAAAATCAGGACGAATATTTGGTCGAGTAAGTAAAGTTTCAGTGAACACCTAGCCTTAGATTTGTTGGTTTTTTTTTAAGGATCTTTGTAAATAATTCTTTCACTTGAAATCGCTTCAATCTTTTTCTTCTAGTGTGCCGGCATGCAGATGACCTTGAAGGTATGAATGTTTTCATTTGAACTGTTTGTTTATGTCTCATAGAGCAGTTTTGGCTGAAATAAATTTGGCTCAAACCGCTAGGCTTCGAGATTTTGCTAGGCACTGGCCACACGGTCTGAGTCATGAGTTGCGCAAAAGAGTAGGAAAAGTCGCGTAAGCCTACAGTACATTCGTTTTGTACCTTACTTGGAACAAGTTCGCACTTTATTAGTTTTCGTACTTGGTTACCTTTCGGACATATTTCGGACAAAAATCTTAATTTTCGGACATTCTGCCGAAACATACTTAGAGACTTAGAGTAAATTTACGCCAATAAAACACGAATTAGACTAAAACAACATCTATGAAAATTCTAGTTTTACTGCACCCTCAATCTTTTACAGATACACTGACAAGAAATTAACGCATCAACCTCGTTCCCAGGGTCTCTCATCTTATATGGTCTCTAGTACCAAGGCGTGTCTCGCTCCAGAAAGGAAACTAATAGCTTTGGTGCTATTTAAAAGTTTTATACTGCACTTTGTTATATTTTGGACGCTACACTTTTTTGTCCGAAATCAAGATTGTGCGTACCCTGACTCGTCCCCAGTTGTCGTCATGTAGTACACGGCAGAGCGCGAGGTGGACGAGTATGACGTGTTTTCCCTATCAAAATTCAATTTATTAGTCGTTTTTACGTACAACCTTCGTTTTCTAAATTCAGTACTCCTTTTATTCAACCACGACATTCGTTTTTCAACTTCGAAATTCGTTTTATTTGACCCTGACAGTCGTTTTCTAAGTTCAGCATTCGTTTTATTCGAGCACAACGTTCGTTATTTAAGCTCGACATTCGTTTTATTCAAGCGTGACGATTTTGTCTTGTTTTTTCAGAAACGAATGATGTTAAGTGAAAAACGAATGACAAACTGGAAACAAATGTCACGCTTGAGTAAAAATATATAAATTGACGTCAATATACGAACGTTGCGTTTCAAAATAACGAATGCCAAGCTTGAATTACGAACGTTGCGCTTGAATAAAACAAATGTTGAACTTAGAAAACAACTGTCAAGGTTAAATAAAACGAATGTTGAAAAACGAATGCCAGTGTTGAATAAAAGGGGTATTGAATTTGAAAAACGAAGGCCGTATGTAAAAACGACTAATAAGTTGAATTTTGATAGGAAAAACGCGCCAATGCCGACTGGGGACGAGTCAGGTCGTTTAAGGTGGCTTTGAACGCCACCTACAGAATCTTTTTAAACTTTGCCAAAAGTCGCGCCTAATCATGCTTATCAAATGTTGATAATTTAAAAAAATTTAACCGTGCCGTTTTTAAATTATAATCCCCTAAAGCTGTAATTAAGGGTGTTTTAGCAGGTCATACTGTTGCTATGGTAACCTATTAGGTTATGAAAAGGACAGCAACATGTTCACCAATAGTTGGGCAGTGTTTTGATACCATGATTGTAGCATCAAGTGATAAAGAGTGGTTACAATGACCCATAGAAATATTAGTGCTGGAATCTGTTTTGAGCCACCTTATTAAGCTATAGAGCACTTTTTCCGTGTTTAGATAGCCTCATCTAAACACGAGGATCGGAGGGTTGGGAGAATTCGAGACAGTTATACAAACCCTCGACTACGTCTCGGGTTTGCATAACTTTCGAGAATTCTCCCAACCCTCGAGTTTAGATGAGGCTATGTAAACACGGAAAAAGTGCTTTATTGTTTTTATAAAATAATTCTTAAAAATGCATGTACGCGCAAATCTAAAACGTAAACATACTCTCGTCTAAATACATCTATTGACCAATGAGATTGCGCGTAGTGGCTCATTTATTTTATAAATGATAACGGTGCTCGTTGAAATAAGGTGTTCAGTGAGTCGGGTATCGTTAACTTTCGTGCCAAACGTTTTGTTTTTATTTCACAGGGAATACCGAGTACTTATAACAAAGATTTACAGGTTAGTTGATTGTTAGCGTGTTGAAATGCTGATTTAATGGCGGGAATGTTTATGACAAAACTAAATAAACAAAACTTGTGACGTCAGTAACTTTTAAACAGCAACAACTTGGTCCTGTTACGTCACAACACACCCCGTTTAACAAATTGATGTCAGTTTTTCATGCGTCTGTCGTGTTATTGTTCATTTGTCATAACATTGTCAAAGTAGCTGTGGATCCGCAGACTACTTTGACAATGTTAGGACGAATTCATTGTCTAAAACACGACAGACGCACGAAAATCATTTTGTTTTTTACGATAACAAACTGTCAAATTGTCCGGTTTCGCTCATTGCCGCATCGCATAAGTTATAAATTCATGTGCCTGTCCGCTAATTGACGATAAAAATTAGCCAATGAGCGCGCGAGAATTTGTGCTGTTATCGTAAAAAAAACATTGGTCTCCGAAAACTGACTGAGCAGGGTTTTCTCCAGAGGTGTTGCTAAGCAACACTACATAATACTAATGACGTCATGTTCGCGCGATTACTCCTGTGAAGCAGCCTCATTCCCATGCTCTCTTTTCTCTGCCTCCGTTGGTCGTTGGAAGCTCTTCGCGCGGCTGCTTTGTTCTAATTCAATGTGTTTTGAGCATTCTCCTCCCACGGGTCAGGGCGCGAAATTGTGACTGTATTTAAGCTTATTTAGAACATTTGTCGAGTCTCCCTTTGCTTTTGTAGGAAGATAAGGAGCCTCTGTTTGATGTATGCGACACATTGCGGGGTTTGCTTCAAGTGGCGACAGGAACTTTAATCACTCTTCAGGTAAGAGCAATTTGGACAATCCTCTTACTAATCACTGTCTTATAACTAAACTGCCGAAATAGTTGAACAGAACGCCTCCCACTGTCTTGCTTCTTACAAGCCTTGGAAAGTGCAAAACGCGAGCAAACTCATTCTACTTTTTAAAGAACCTAGCTAATTATTAAATTACAATTGTGAAAGGTATCGTAACCACAATTCAAAAAGTTGGTTGGTTAACTGTTCGCACGTTTAGCGTGCGTTTACTTACTGCCTCGACAACGGGCTATTTTCGGAAGCGTTGGCTTTATAAATTCGCTACAGTTTTACCTTTTAGTGATTTACTTCTGTATGCACTTATCTGTTTGAAGTTTCGCTTTCCCTTCGACGTAGCGGAACAACAGTTTTCTTCGAAACACATCCCTTTGTGCTTTTAAAGACGGGTTTGATAGTAAAATCCTTGTAATTTTTATAAAA
>CM042755.1:25791075-25792844 GCA_022496165.2 Catalaphyllia jardinei
TTGTTCTTTTTCTTTAAATAAAACGAAATTTATAAGAAAAAAATTATTTTTACAATAAAACTAAGTCTGAAACGAGATTCACTTCGTGTAATTGTAACTGAAAGAGAAATGTCAGTTTGACGTATGGAAACTAGTGCTGACCTGAATCTACCCTGGTTACGGCTCCGAATGATCCGAATGATCTTGGACATGCTCCTTCTTGGATCACTGATGCTGAAGAAACTCACACTTAGAGCGTTACAATCACGCAATTTTGTCACGAAACGCCACGGTCCAGTCCGCCGCGGCTGGTAAACCAAATCAACATGGCGGACGATCCGAAGGCATTCGTGAAACTTTCATGAAACAGAGAGCGTCTAATGAGGCTTTTAAGAATTTCACGCATAAAGAAGTTGACGTTTGCTGCATTGATAATATTTATCATAGCTAAATATGCAGCTCTGCCTATTGTTAAAGCTCTTAAAAGGTAGGTATTTTAAATGTCAGCAAATCGTCTTTGGCCCTGGTCCAGAACAAAAGCTTTAACAATTCTTGTGATGGGCGTTGTTTTTAGCGATAAGCTCTGTTTAAAAGGTGCTAGGTCGTCATATTTGAGACGACTCAACAACGAAGCAATTTTTCTTTACATTAAATGAACCCTCGCCGTATAGCAATGTGAAAGGGTCAAAGAAAATGGGTGAAGGAATACTTCAAATATCTACATGCCGGTATGCAGTCGGTGACTATGACACTCACAGCGGAGGCTTAAAACTGTTCTTGATGTTAAATTGGTATTAAACTTCCTTGCTTGAGATGAAAAGAGTGCGACATTATGATCTCTTTCAGTAGTTCGGCAAACTAGAAATATTCGAGTGCCGGCCTTATTGATTGGTAGATATTCGTTCCGATGTTTTCCTGAAAAATTTGTTGATCCATGAAATCATTGTCCATTGATGATTCAAGTCATTTTTGTCATCTTTCTTCTTTACAATGCTGATTACACTTGACACTTCAATAATTCTTACTAAACTTGGGTTATACTCTTTTTAGCGGTACATGTCACTCTGTTGAAAATGTCTTGTTCCTTAAAACCCACAAGACTGGTGGAAGCTCCATAGCCAACATTTTGCTAAGATTTGCCAAGAACAAGGATTTGACAGTGGCATTGCCTAGGAAACAAATCTTTTCTTTTTACTGGCCCTGGAGTTTTCAAGTTAACTTTGTTGACAATGTACCGGGCAACAAGCCAAATATCCTGTGCAGTCATGCAAGGTAAGTGAAGTGATTTTGTTTTTAGAGGTCAGTTGTCTGGGTCATTATGCTGTGATTCTAGACTGTGAGTGATGTTCTCTATCCAGGAGCCAAGGATACTGGCCATGGGGGTGGCTGTGGGTTTAACCCCCTCATATAGCAAGGCTATATATGTATTTTCAGCCTCAAAGGGTATGGCTTTTGAGCTGGTTTGGTCTAGAAGAGGGCATAGATTTTGATCAGTCTGGTCTAAAATAGGGTTTGTTTTTCACTCTGGCTTGGCATAATTTTTGGGTATAATTTTTGTCTACTAACAATGAACTGATTTTTTCCACTTCAACATTGGCAAATTTGTAGCCCTTCTCAGATGTTAATGTAACAATGTATTAGTCATTTAGAGCCATGTACTAGTTGTAGAGGTCTGAAATGGGTCAAGCTGATTTTTGGCTCAGGTCTGAAATTGGGTATGGAGAATCTTAAATTTGGTCTGAAATTAAGTAAGGGTTTCAGCGTTCAGGCTGCACACACCTGCCAAAAGA
>CM042755.1:25792854-25804544 GCA_022496165.2 Catalaphyllia jardinei
CCCTTCAGTGCCAAGGGGTTTCCCTTTGACGAGTAAAATCGTCTGGCATTAGACAGAGTAAAATCTATAAGTATGTCCTTGGCACTGAGAGGGTTAAGGGAGACAGTTTTTTAAGGGAGATAGTTTTTTTAACCCCTTCAGTGCCAAGGGGTTTCCCTTTGACGAGTAAAATCGTCTGGTGTTAGACAGAGTAAAATCTATAAGTACGTCCTTGGCACTGAAAGGGTTAAAAGCCACTGTTTGCTGGTGAAAATTGCAATCTACTTCATGATTTTGGCCGCCTACACAGCTGGGATGTTTGTCTGATTTCTTTAGATTAAGATGGCAAAACCAGCTCCCCCCCTTCCCCACTTGTCTGTTAAGTCCCTCTGGGAACAAAAAAATTATAAATATTAAGACTAACACCCCCTGTTCTCTCTCTCTCTCCCTCTCTCTCTCTGTCTCTCTCTGCTTTTGTTTCCTATGAAAAGAATGAAAAAAAACAACAAAACAAAACAAAAAACAGCAATGCTGTACAAATTCAAATGCAGAAGTCACAAGCTCTGGCTAAAATATCACTGGTACCTGGTACTACCGGTAATAAAAAATTAAAAACAACTACATTATCAAATCAAATTACTTCAAACACGAGAGTGGCAGGCCGATAACTTGCTCATATTTTGCTGTATAAGCTCCTTCCCTTCTATGAGGACCCCTATCTCCTCAACATACTTGACATGAATACTGGCAAGCTCCCCTGCAGGGTGGAGACAGTTTAATACAGGACTTGTGGTAATTCAATTTTCATGACAGTTTATATTTTTTTCCTCAGATATAATCAAACTACCATGAAATTAGTAATGCCCATCGACACAAAGTTTATCACCATTCTTCGCCATCCTGTTTCAAGGTTTGAGTCAGCCTTTCTCTTTGAAGATTTCCCTTCATTTCTTGGAATTTCAGGTTCTTCGAATCCTTTTTATCAATTCCTGCAGCAAATTGATAAATTCAAGCCAGAAATAAACACAATGTACACACTAAGAAATGGAATGAGTTTTGATCTTGGTTTGGAACCTGAGGAGTTTGATGAAACTGAAGTAATCACAAACTTTATTACTTCGGTTGAGAAAGACTTTCAGCTGGTGTTAATTATGGAATACTTTGATGAATCTCTGATATTACTGAAGCAGCTGCTTTGCTGGAGTTTAGATGACATATTCTACCTAAAACACAATTCCCGGCTGCATACTTTGAAGAAACATCGCATCCCCAGACAATTTAGGAATGCATTTTTGGAATGGAATAAAGCTGATGCATTACTCTATCAACATTTCAATCAAACGTTTTGGAAGAAAGTGAATTCTCAAGACGAGAACTTCTGGTCTGAAGTAAAGTTACTGAAGCAAAATTCGCTGGAAATAGAAAAGGAGTGTCTGAGTCCAGGAGAACACAGAGACCACCATCAAAAAACTATTTCGAAATTACGTCTGAATCCAAATGTCGCGCACAATAAAAAACAATTGTGTCGCGATCTTGTACAAGATGAAGATACTTATTTCGAATATTTTAGGGGAAAACAAACAAATGAACAGTAAAAATTTCTATTTTATCCATTGAAAATTAATATATGGACTTTTTGTAATTTGAAATAAATACAGGAATAATGTGTGTCACTGAATTTAATTTTAAGAAGAAACAGCTGCTCGTTCGTCAATCAACTCAACCGCGCACCACAAGTCAGGTCAAAACCATTTGGGGCGCTTTCCGTTCGATGAAAAATTGCGATTTGAGCTTCCTGAAAATTCCAGTGACGTGGGGGTGGGACAGCTCTTTCCAGAATTTCCGGGGAAGAGGACTTTGCGAAGTATACCGAATTTTTGGGATATTTCTGGCTGGTTGTTTGCTTTATTAAAGCATCTTTCAATCAAGTGTCAAAGTAATCATCACTGTCCAATCACAAAGGACCAAGACAATCAAGAGAACCAATCAAAACTCGAGGCAATGCACGAAGCTGACACGGAGCGCGGGAAAACTCGTGAGAGTGAGTTACAATCCACCATAAGGAAAAGGATGGCGACTGGTTCATTTACCTATAATGCTTTGCGCACGAAATCTCTAAAAGAGCGTATAAAAACACAAAGAAAGTTTGTAAGCCACTGAAACTCGACAAGAACAATGCTGTTAGTATAGGAAAGACTGCCGTTAAACCATATCTTTCTTTACTAAAAACTGTATCATTGGATAATGCAATTCGAGAGTTTTCATTGGCTATGCCATCATGGTATATGAGCCATTATACCATGATCTACAAAAATGGCGAGGGTATGCGTGAGTTTTTGGGCCTTTTTGTTTTATTGTAGTCTAGTTTTCTATATTTTTGGGGCGTTTTTAATAAAACAATTATTCCACTCGCGCTTGTTGGATATGAGATGATTATAGCCAACTCGGCGCTACGCGCTAACTATCATCTCATATCCAACGCGCGCTCATGGAATAATTGTTAAATATGCCCAGTGGGCTTAGTTTGGTTCGCAAGGTATTGTGGTAAAATGTACAGCCGCCATCTTTTTCTTACGGTGGATTGGATTTAGTTTATCTTCTGATTGACTATTGAATGAACAACTGGCGCGAGTAGTGTAGCACGAAAAACCAAAACAAATGTGAATTATTTCCCTAAGCCCCTAACACAGTCCATAATACGTGGATAGGAAAAACCATTACAAGGCTCAAGTCTCTAATATTTAATACCTACTACTATGGCTCTGATGAAAATGTTTTAGCCCTCAAAGTAGTTGAATCTTTGTTTTTGTTTTAATATGCGACACTCCACATCCTAGTGCCATCACGTCGTTCTCACTATTCTAAATTTTTGTTTTTCAAACCTTAAGTAAGATCAATGATTGTTCAACCTCGTTATCTTAAGCTCTGCTATCTCTCCCTTAGATATGTTTTGTTAGATCGATTTACAATCGTGTATGTCGAATCAACACCGTCTGAAAATATTTTTCATTTCCTGCCCTCGAGAGTTGGAGATGGCGGACTAGTTCAACCGTATTTACAAGCTTGACGGTAGAATAATCTACTGCAGTAAAAGCTCTACAAATTGAAAACATTATGCCAGATAATCCTGCATCTTTCCACATAGCAAGGATTTTTTGGCAGCTTGAACAGAACAGCCGTCTAACTTGACGTGCTCACGTACTTCCTCGCAAGTGACACGTCTGGGTCTAAGCTTGAGGTTATTGTGGTTCGACCACAATGACCGTTGATTAGGTACCACTTTCGCGAAAAAAACAAACCTCTTCACCTGAGAGTTACTGTAGAATAAAAGCTAGCAAATTCAAGAGTTAAGTTATTATTTCGGCCAGATCAGGCTACTACCATCCACTTTACCTCCAGCTAGCCTGCAGAACAGGCGTGATTTTTTGCGTATTTTTAGGCGTCCCTCGCGCGCAACTCGCGCTTCGCGCTCGCCTCGCGTTCGCCTCGTTTTCGCCTCTGTTCGCCTAAACTACGCAAAAGAAAAATCACGCTTGTTCTGCAGGCTAACCTCCAGCAGTCTTGATTGTAAAATATCGCCCTAAGGCAGTGACGTTTCCACGCCGCAAATTTTGTCAGTAAGTTTTGCAATCTTTTTAAACAACTTGTATTTACTTCATATGAAATTCGTCGTAGTGTTGAACTCCTTCATGAGCAGAGTCAAAAACGAATTTACATATTTTACAAACACGATTTGCGTCAACCCAATCCAGGAGTGTTGTTCGTCTTCCGTCGATGACCCACGCGGAAACTCTCTTGTCTTTTCGTAAAATCTTCGCCAACTCTTCGTAGCGCCGACCTTCTCCCGAAACCAAGTAAACATCGGGCTTCTTAAATCGAGAAAAGTCGAAAGAACTGGCATAGTATACGAGTAAATCTTCGACTGCGTTCGGAAATGAGGTGATTGACGAGTGCTTGGCGACGATTGGACGACCGTCGTAATGCTTTTTATCGGGAATGGTGGTACGTAGTTGGCTTTGGTCGGCGTCCTTTCGGTGAAACACGTGAACTTCAATTTGACTTCGAGAAGGGAATCGTATGTCTCTTAAAAAGTCTTTACATGCTTCCCACTCGACGAAAAACACGGTGTACACAAACGTCATCTTTTGTAGAGAAGCAGATTCTCTGCTCAATTCCGTCCTTCTGGAAGAGAGAAAACAGAACAGTTTTTTGTCAGCAGTCAATATATTTGAGTTCAAGAGGGAACGACTTCTGTGTGATTCCCAGGCTGTTCCCGATTACGCGCAACAAAACCTTAAGCAAACCAAAACATGACAAAACAGGCAGTAGATGTAAATAGACTATTGCATGAGCAAACTGTGAATCCTGTTTATTTCTCCCCACTCACCTCCTGCTACATTCGTTTTTCTTTGTGCCTAGTTTTCATGTTTAAACATTGGCCTATTTGGTCTATTAGTACTGTCACTCTGCGCTCATGTGTTTTTTCGTTGGCGTCTCAATGTTCATTTCAGCTCTAAGAGGCTCAAATCAAATATTACGAGCGTGGAAAGGATCATTTAACAAACACGCACAATTAACAAATTTCTGGATTATGAATTTTGCCTCAACGAAAGAAGAACTGAACAGATTTAATGACTAAACAGTAAAAAAGGAAAAGTTGAAAAACAAAACCGTTTCCTCTGAGCTTTTTAATCGCGCGAGCAACATTCATTCATTCATTCAGCACCGAAAAATGTTTTGTTTTCAAGAAGCAAAATTGAAATTTGAAAAACTGCTTCCCGGCGGCAGACACCGGGAACTTCAAAGCAAGTTGTTTCCGCAACAATTTTTCTTGTTTAAGCCCCTTGCGAACAAAATTGTCGGTAAAGAATCAATTGTTAAATGATTTGTTATAGGGAACAAAATATCTAAACATTTGACCTACATGATTGAGCTCTCAAAGGAGTATTTTGCCGAGTTATTTTGGCGAATTGAACTTTCTTGAAGCTACCTCATTTGCGTAACAAACACAATTATTTACGAGTACGAAGAAGTAAAAAGAATTTGTGTGTTTTGGACTCCGTCTGTTTCTTTGGCGCCTTAAATTTTTCATTTTTTGTTCATACCTCCAGAAAAACAACAACTGTCTTCGAGATTTTAAACGCTTCCTCTGCGTTTGGCCATTCAGTATAAGAGTTGATGAAGGTAACTTACACGGCATGTTCTGTCAGAGCAAATAACAGGAATTAACATAAGAACAAACTATATTGTGCGAAGTACGCCACAACTCACGGTAGTGATCTCTACTCGGAATCTAGTTTGCGGATTCTCCAAGTTTGTCACTGTCTCATTAACAGTTCTGTAGATCGCCATCAAAAATAAAAATTGACAGCAAGATAATTTTTTTTTGTTCATGCGTAACTAACTCAATCGACCCTCCAGTCGTAGGTGCGCTCAGTCGGCTGAGAACTTTTTTACGTACCTCTTAAAATTGCAAGCTATATTGACGCCCAAACAAGAGGAAACCATCGTTTTAGAATTACCTTAGTGCGTTTCTGTTACGTAATAGCGTGGCATTTTAGTTGAAAGCTTCCTCTGGTTAAGACCTAAGATGAACAACTTCCGTTTTTTCCATAAAAAAAAAAAACAATTCAAAGACATCGATGACAGCGTTGTTTCCTTGATTTCGCAAATAAAATTGGATAAATCTGACAAACCAAAGGTTGTATGTATTGTTCAGTCTTATCTCTTTTGCCTCTAGGAGTTTTACCCTTTCACACCAAATTAAAAATTCATAACTAAAAGGCTATTTTTTAAAATCGACTTTTGTCAGTGAATGGGATTTGCATTTCAACCAAGAGCTTAACAATTTAAAAAGAACAAAGAATAGAAGTATATCCTTTTGAACTAATTAACACTCTCTTGCTGAAAATAATTCGGTTGTTACCTTCCCATGAAATAAATCGTGGAGCAAACATTTTCTTTCCCGCTCTGAAGAAACGCGATCTCTAGAAGAAAATCTGCCCCAAAAAGGCAACTTAAACTTCCATTACAGTTGGTATTAATAATATAAGCATATAACAGAGAAAAAAAAATTAAACTTACTTTCTTTTTTTGAATACACTGATGATCGACGGCTGGAAGCTATTCGTGCGCCATTCAGTCCTCCGCCGAGTGAAGTCCACGGATGAGATAACACTTGACTGAAATTATTTTCCTTTCCCCGCTGAGAAAAAAGTACCGCAGACAATGCACAGTCTATAAATACTGATGCAAACGATAAATTGAGGAGTTTTATTGGTCAGAGTTGATTTCCAAGCACCTGTCCATTTCTGCATATCGTGGTGGAAATATTTCGACCCAACAACGTTGATAAAAACACAAGTATCAGATACGTCGCTTTACAACAACAACATTTTAAAAAGACAATAAAGACTCTTAAGTTACTCAGTTGGAGATCAAAACACAATATTATGTTACAACCTAAAAATCACAATCAACATAGTTTTCGGTATTATCTTACGAAGCAGGCAAAAAAATCATATCGTTTATATATTTATATTTTTGTACGAAATACGATAATCCTGATATTGTTTTGATCGATTAGCTTCCAAAATTAAATTCTCCTGGACCTGATCAACAAGGATCTGTATTTATTATTTATCATAATGTTGGCATAATTTGACGTTTTCTGAGTAATTGAATTTTGTAAACATCTTCATTCATAATTGATTGTTTCAAAGAAGAGTCAGTTCCAAAGTACTTCACCTGCAAAGTAGTGGCGACCCTTGAAACTGAACATGGTACTGTTTATCTTCAGGTGAAAATGATGAGGATTTTTCAGCAACAGATATTTCTTTATTTCTTCAAACGATGCAAAGGATCTTCCAACATTGAAAATTCTGACAAACGTTGATGCATATCGATATCTGTTAATAGCTGTAGTTTTTAATCTAACGGGCATTCTTATTGGTTGATTTATAGTCAAGTGACAACGGCTAAATCTAAATGTCACGGGCAACAATTAAGCAATTGTCGCCCGCTCTCCCACTAACCAGAGGTCACTATATGACTTCTTCTTCTTCTGTATTACTTTACAGCAAACTCCAGGTATTAAGGGGCCTATAAACTCTTGTTCTTAGGCCATCGTAGCTTGATTAAGAAAATAACACAAACAGCGGTGATAAACATTGTATTCCAACGCATTTTTATATATAACTTAACGTTTCGTATGCTAGTCAACATACATTTTCAAAAGTGACAGTTACAATTTTTTTGAAAACTATATATATATATCGTGACATTAAGGAAAGGCTATAGTAGTGAGAAGTTGTTGCTGTTTTAGCTGTTACTCCTCATTATGTTTATACACGTACTGCTGCAGATCATATTTTTCAGTCTAGGTTCCAGACCTCTTATGTTTACGATATATATATAGTTTTCAAAAAAATTCTAACCGTCACTTTTGAAAATGTATGTTGACTAGCATACGAAACGTTAAGTTCTATATAAAAATGCGTTGGAATACAATGTTTATCACCGCTGTTTGCGCTATTTTCTTAATTAAGGGGCCTGTTTCTCGAAAGCCTCGGCCAGTAATTAAGTGTATAATATGCACAGACACAGTGCATATTGGAGCCATAAGAACCAAATTACAATGCAGTCACTCCGATCAATGACAAAAGACACATTTCCAGTGAACCAATCAAAACTCCAAGCAAATATATATAGCCATTAGGCGAAGCGTGAGAAAACGAGTACGGGCGAGTCTTGATATATTGGTCTTGGTTTTAATTCTGATTGGATAACAGGGTTAACATCAAGGCCGTATTTTGGTTGGGTATTAACGCAAGTATCTCGTTCACGTTTCAAGCAGTCAAAAATCTGCTCATTCCACATATTTAGGTTTCGGGCTGTTTTTTAAATTATTTTGGTGATTTTTGGGTTATATTTGAAGGTTAATAGTTTTTTCTCAAATTAAAGGGTTTGAAGTTAAAAATTTGTAGACGTACACCAAAGAGGTATCCACCAACCTGTTCGGGGCAATCAACTGTCTGATGGTGTTCCAAAACCTTGTTTGTTTACTTTTAATCCCTCTCAAATTTCCTAAAATTTCACTTCAATTCTGGTGGAACCCCGCCTAAGCTAATCGTTTAGGACAACTTTTCTTGTAACTTTTCTTATATACGTGTAAAAAAAAGAGAGAAAAAAAAAACATGCGGAATCACAAGTCCTTACTGTCCGCGGACATGAAAAATTCCAAAACAGGACTCAGGTCCTCCGAGGGCCCAGAAAGCCCACGCGTTTTTGGTCAGCGGTGACCTACCCCCAGACACTCTGGGCAAAATCTAAAAGAGGAACCAGAAAATTCTGCTTTCAGCTTGATTGGCGGCGCCTGCATCTAAGCTGACTTATGGTATCTGGCCAAGAGTGAGTAACGGCTGTAACTAATGCTAACTAACCAGCTTCCGATTCCGAATTTTGGAGGCTTCAAATACGTGAATCTTTCTCGGTCATGGTCGTTCGTGGAGCGCTGTGATTGCCAAAGGATTGAATGAAATAAAAAAAGCAAAGGACTGAGGTTACGGAGAACTTTTTTTCGAGACGTATGCGATACTCTTACTCGTAAAAACTTAGAAATCATTGGAAAAAAATCTCCGACTTCCAGCTTGCATTTAGCCCTTTCTGAATGCTCTCGAATACCCGAGACAACCCGAACTGCCCTGGCCGAGGTAACTTTTAGTTTATTTCTTTGCAAAATTTAACCAACCGTTAACATTAGGACTGCAACCCGTCTCGGGGGGTGAGACAACTCGGGCAGGTAGGGGACCCTAGCAAGTAAGACAACTCTTCTTCATATAAACGCTTTGGCTCGCCTAACCCTGACAAATGTCGGCATGCAGAGTGTCACGCAATGCCTAGATTTAGGATTTAAAGAAGATATCTTTATCAAAGAAGTGAAAGTTAACTCGGCAAAACCCACCGTGATTGAATGACCGAGGGAAACTCAAAGAAAGAGTGATATCTGTACATTTGACTATTCTATAAGGGTTATGGATAATCATGCAGAGTCAACTTTGACTCAGCCTACAGTGTTACGTTTTCACATATAAACGCTTGATAAAGTTGCTTCGAGGGGAGAGTCGTCTCGGGTATCTGAGACAACATAACTGGGGTCTTAGTTATTACGAATCTCGCTCAATATACTACAATGAAACAAATACAAATGGAATGTTGATCGTAAAATCCACGTGTTTTACTGTCATTTGTTTTTAGTCAGTTTTCGCTGAATCTGCCGGGCTCTGACTGATCTCTCTCCACTCCAAAGCGCAGAGTGCAGCATTTTCAACACATCCCGTTGGTATCTGACGTCATAATCCTCATGCTGTTCCAGCCAATTACCGAAGAGAAAGGTTTGAGCCTTCTTGCTTCCGGTAACTTCCATGGCTTTCTTTCTGACGTCATTCCTGTCTTCAGGCGACAGTTTGTCATCGTGTGTGACAGCTGTTATAATGGTAATACCTAAATCAGGTGACACAGAGAAGTTTCAACATCGAGAAAAAAGGAATAGTTTTACAGCTCCATAAATTTCGTTTATTCGAAACATCATTTACCGCAAAGTTAGCATCAGAAGCTTTTTTATGTTGCGTCGGCAAGCCGGCATATGGAACACTAAGACTAATCGCCGCAGCCAATAAGACCTGTAGCAACTCACTGAGGCTATCGATTTCGACGCAGTTTTGTGGTCAGATCTGGGGAGAGTTTGGGGCGAAGATCCCACGTGAAAAAGTCGTGGATTCTTGTCGGGAAGGCTAAAACTAGTGACGTTGCGTTGAGAACACCCTAATTTAGTCCAAAATCTTCCTACTGGCATCCCGGCTAAGCGAGACGAAAAAGAGTATTCCCAATTTTTTGATCTGGTAGGCCCCCACCCCACTTTGGCGGACAGATATCAAACTGGGGCCCTTTGAGATGGACAATACCCTGTGTATTTTTGTGGAGCTGAGAATTCACTGACATGGCAGGCGCGATGATGGAAGGAGCTAGTTTTCGTACAGACTCTTTTGCTCGAAAATCCGTTCCCGCGCCACTCTGGGCTTTGATGTCAAGCTCGCACGCTCACGACAACTCACTTGTATTGCGTTCTCTTTCGCTTTCTTCTCCAAAGGTTTTCGAGTAAAAGAGAGACTGTATGCTCGCCGTTAAGTATACAAGACAAAAAATGATGCAAGGCTGATACTACGTAAAAAGCTTAACGGCTGTAACGGAGCAACGACATGATAGAGTCCAAACTGAAAGCCAACAATTGCAACCGTGGACAGCTGTTTCGACCTTGTTGGGTCTCATCAGCACGATTACTTCAACTTGCTACACCGTGCTGATGAGACCCAGCAAGGTCGAAACAGCTGTCCACGGTTGCAATTGTTGGCCTTCAGTTTTGACTCTATCATGTCGTTGCCCCGTTACAGCCGTTTAGCTTTTTACCCAGTATCAGCCTTGCATCATTGTTTGTTACTTTCTACTCTTGGCTGATCAGATCTTTTACAGATCCTGCGTTCACAGGCAGCATTTGCGGTCCTTTGCATCATCATGTTTCACTGTCTAAGACAAAAGAGATTGAATGAAATGTTCTGGCTACGTTCTAACCTTCCTTGTTTAACATTTGTCGCACGAAATCAAACTTGTCCATATACTGATCATTCACAAAACGAATGTCGTTGGCTTTGATTACCCACAATACCACGTGAACCTGGTCAGCAACTGGAGGCCTCTCGAGCCTGCAAGCGCCTTGGCCAGCTTCTTTAGCCTTCTCTTTGGCCCAGTCCCCTCGCTCTATAAGATCTCCTGTCGAGACAATGCCGTATAAAATTCGAAAGAGCTCATCTGAAACAAAACAAGTGCAACATACTTTAGCAAGCGTAGTGAACAACCTGCGTTTGAGAACGTGATTAATTTATTACTCATGTGATGCCAAGAACTGTCAACCCAAAATAAGAGGGAGGTCCGCCACTATCTTCTTTAGCGCGTAGGACCGTAAGGAAGAAGACAAGGTCTGCGTACTTTTCCCTTCCCTTTTGATATATACCTATATTTGTTAAACAAGATATCGAAACAGGCAAGTCAAGCATTTTAGTTCTATGGGGTCAGCTGCGTAGACTGCCCTTGTACCACCGTTCACAACGGCAGAAAATTTCGTGTGACATAGCGATAAACGCTCCCTTCGACCCGTTCAATTGTGTTACAAATGTTCACAGGGTCAGGCCAGATCAGACTGTGCCTTTTTCTGACAATTTATGCTACAGAAACAATCGTTCCAGTTGTACAATAACTTGTAGTTTTCCTTCAAACTGGGAATTTCTTTTTAACACCCAGTACAACTTCCAAGATCGAGCAACTTGACAAGCTTGAAAAAAATAATGAAAACGACCATAATTTGAATACATTTCCCCTTTTTAACAAAGAATCAATTTTAATAGAACGAGAATAGTAATACCGTAAAGCTCACCCTCAGAAAGTAAGATAAGGTATTATCGCCGGAATTGGAAAGGAGCGAACCTCCGAAAGCACACAATAGCCCTTTTCACGGTTATTTTTTCTCATTTACATTACAACGTAGTCCAACGTGGATGCGAGGCAATTTCGGGCTAAAACTACAAAATAGCCCGAAATTGCCTCACGTACATTCTAGATTGTATTGTAATGCAAATGAGGAAAGCTAACCGTGAAAAGGG
>CM042755.1:25804944-25819944 GCA_022496165.2 Catalaphyllia jardinei
CATTCTCTGTCCTATTAGAAATCCCCGAGGTTTGCTGTCGTTTCGTTGATGCATTAAATTATTTTGGTTTAATCTTTTGTCTGCTTTCGTCTAGACTGTCTTCAAAAACATTTAGGCTACTCGACCTCGGCTGCGTTCTTTCAGAAAACTGGATCAACATATTTGTGACGTGCGCTAGTGTCGTGCGTCACGATATGGCCTGCGTGACATCTTACTTCCGCCTTTGCTGTTGAAACCGAAAGGGAACTTTATAGAGTTCTCTTTGACCTGTTTTGCACGACATCAAAGCAAATTCCTCTGTAATAAGACTAGCATAACCATATTTTTTTAAAACGAAAACAAAAACCTTGGACTCACTTTCTTCAGCGTTGCTGAAATCGAAGTTGAAACCCCTCGTGTCACTGAACACAAAACCACCGAGTTCATTTTCTTTCCCCGCACGGGAAGAGAAATCTTCCAGTAACTGAGTTCCCTCAGCCCCGGATGATTGCACTATCGCTTGAGCAGCATCCTTGCCGTACAAAGTCTTCAAGACCGTGTTCACTAACGAAGATTTTCCGGCGCCTGTCATTCCAAATACGGCGAGTCGGATCTGCAAGCCTTCCATTTCTCCCTCTGCAGCATCCGTGAATGTATCTAATCCTTCGATACTGCCTGCTTTATAGTTTTTAAGTTTTTCTCTGAGATGGTGTGTTTCACTTTGAATGTTTTCTCCAGCCATTCTGCCCCTTTGCTACTCGCTCCTCGGATGGGTGATACGCCAACTAATCTACTTATTTTTAAAAGGGGATTCCTGGAACTATGCCATAATGCAGCGCAAAGTAGAAGCCTGTCAGTTTCCCGGAAATCTAGTTTGTTACCAGGTCCTGGATGGAAGCTTATACAGCTCTCAGTCCTCCATACCCCCCTCCCCCACCGATCCATCTTTCGGCCGGGGTTCACTTAACGTTTTTAGCAGGGGTGGTCACTGGTTCTCTCAGGTGAGCAAAACTATTAGAACTGAACTTCTTTGTAAGAAAAACTTTGCGGTAGATGGTTAAACCAGCTGGGCAAAATTGTCCTCACAGTCGGTGAATTTGCCCGGTACTGGCCCTTCCAAAACCTCTGGTTTCGTTGTTTCAGCATAAAATTGGTACTTGGCATTACCTGTGGCAACGGCGACTTCGGAGCGCACATTTTTTGCCCTACGAAGACTAAAAGCTTACCTTAGAAGCACAATGAGGCAGGATAGTCAAGACAGCTGCCTCCTCCTGAATTGTCGTAAGTCTATTGTGGACACGCTGAAGATTGTAGACATCGCAAAGAAGTTTGTCCAAAAGAACAATATAAAGAGCCTCTCACCCTTTTTCAAACCGTATAATAACCCCGGTCCAAGATACCTCTTCTTGACCCTATAACTTTCCCCAATAAACCATTTTATACCCTTCTCCCAACAATGGAAAAGACATTTTGAAAAACACTAATAGAGGTATGTGCTTGGATCGACGATGAGCCCCACCCCCCCGGTATGTTTCAAAACGCTCCACCGCCTCTGGTTTTACCAGGTTTGGGGAACGCAGCCGAGTATCTTAAGAAAAAAAACGACACTTCTTGCGTGAAGAACCGGCAGAAAGGAAAAAAGAAACAACAAAATCACTCTCAACTAGAGCTTCGCTAAATTTATTAAGAACCACAATTTTTCTAACAAAACAATAATCTCTCCCAGATAATAGTCTTCTTCCTACCGTACTAGATCCGAATGCTTCCGATCACATTTCCGTATTTTGATACCTAGTCCCCTACGAAAAGTGGTTTAAAAGGGAGGTGAAACTGTACAACAACAAGCAAACAAATTACTAAAAGATGATCAACTAACACAAATACCTATCGATCAAATAGAAACAGCAGCACCACTCCCAGGCATTTGACTTGATGTGTGGGGATAGGAATTTGACATTGATGGTTGTTACTGGATTGAGGAATTTAATAGCGGAGTGAATCCTCCAGGATAAAGCAAGACATAAAAAGACAACCAAATTAATTGACAATGACATTACAGACTGAAATGCCCTGCGAGACAGAGGTTCCTTTCTCTTTCTTCTCAAGGAACCTCTGTCTCGCAGGGCAAGACTGAAAAGGAAGGCCTAAAAATGTTGTGTGCTGTGTTTAGAGGTAATTCTATGATTTTGCTTATGAGAATTTCATCACTGGTATATTTTAGTACTGTAATATAAAAAAAATTCTTGGGACACAGCGGAAGTTCAAATAAGGTATTCAAGAGTGAACTTTTTTCTTTGCATGACTCGTGTTTGTATGTGTGTCCCAGATGTAGGGGCATTTGAACACCCCTGTTGGCCAAAGAGAGGGGGACATCAAATGGATTTGTCCAGGGAGGATGTTAAAGTTTCTTTCTATCTCCTCTTCATAGAGTTTCTGTATTAGTACAGCCAACAGCAAGAAGCGCTACAAAATACTTTAGATGTTAATTCTTATCATCAGTTATTACTGATTTCTACTTCAGTTAAACATCATTTATCTTTAGCTACATATCTGGTGAAGACAAATTTCTCTCTCTTTTAAGATACATCAACTGCAAAAAAATCGTTTACACTACGGCACTGAAAATCCTCGAGACTAGAGGTCTTAGAGACACTAATACTACATCCTCTTTGATGTGTATTGAATTCAGGATCCAATTCATGTACATGTACATGAAATATTCTTCAATTGTTGCTGTGTTCAAAGAACATGAAGTCCTGAAAGTGAAAGGTACAGAAGTTAACTTCAATTAAAACAAATGAACTTTGATTGTTCTTACCACTGGTTTGAAATATAATCACAGTATGGAAATGTTTATTTGAGAAAAACTCTCAACTATGTAACAAAATGGTATGACTTCCTTGAGGGTATCACATGGCTGACATGTTCTGTCTTCAGTTCTAAGCAGTCACTTCAGCCAGGAGATAAAGTAACAAATTCCAGTTGCAACGACACAAAACTTTTGAATCCTCATACAGAGCGGAATATACGGCCAGTCTGGCAATTCCTAGGACCGTTATGTTGCCACCCAAACATCCTCTCTCTCAGAGAGATAGAGATGCCTTGATAACATCACACTTTGAAAAAAAAAATCATGGAGTACATTCCTAACAAGATCATGCCCTATTCAGACCCGGGCCATTAAATTGAGAGAAGTGAACTAGGTTTAAACATTGTGAAGGTAGCAAACACCATGGAAATGATAACAATTCAAACAGGAACACAGAAGAGTTAAGAATGAGATGATGGTTGTCAATTCCAAAACTGTCATAATTTGCTATGATCTCCAAAACTAAAAAATGGAATGAACTTTACTTACAACAAGAAACAAGGCTCCCATTAAGGTGGCTTTACACTTGACATCCAAGTCTAGTGGGACTGATTCAAAAGAAATATTCATCAGACAAAAAAAGAGTACATAAAAATTTAATGTAATAACTGTGGAAGAAAAAATAGGCCCCAAAGTGTGTGCATGTATGTATTGCAGTTAATTTTTAAATTCAGTTAATTTTATAATTTAACTAGTCAGCATTTTTCAAAGTAGGTGATTTTATTTTAACTAGTTAGTTTTTTTTCTTACTACTCTAGGTGATTTTATTTTTAACTGGTACATATTTTTCAAACTGGGTTGAAATTTTCAAACCAGGTTAATTTGTGTCAAAGGGGAATTTGGTGAGACTGGGACCAATAACTTATTAGACCACCAAATACGAGCAAATTTGCAATGACTGCTTGTGTGGCGTAGCGGAGATGAAGATGGACTTCAAAGTCAGAGGTCCGGAGTTCAAATCCATGTGAATGCAAAATATTAAAAAAACTGGGGGGTTAGGTCTAGGGATACGGTTAGGGTTAGGGGGGTCAATAGGGATACGGATAGAGTTAGGTTAGGGCTGGTGGTGCGCATGTGATATTCCTAGTTAGAAAAAAACTAACTAGTACAATTAAAATTAACTGACACCAAATATAAACTGCAACATATGCACCTTGCTCTGTATGTAGCTTACTCATGATACTAGATAAGATGACAGGGCAATACAGCGAAAAAATGGCAAAAATCGATAAAAAAAGTGAAGTCTGCATATGAGCCAAGTGGCAAATCAGGCCAGAGCTTATCCCAGTTTTTGTAGCATGAAGGGAGTAGCAGTATTTCTACTCCCTCCTGGATGGGATGCTAGTCCATCGCAGGGTTACCCCCTAGCATTAAGTTAGCCAGTACCCATTTGTATACCAGGGTGGAGAGAGGCAACACAATCTGCCCCTGGCCAGGACCACTCAATCCCGAGACAAGTGCACTAATCACAAGGCCACTGTGCCTCCAAAACAACAACAATGAGAAGTCATTATTATTGGTCAATTCTTACATCGAATTCCAAAATTTTCAGCATCAGTGAACATTTCCCGTACAAATCCCGTCCACTGTTTGGTTATCATTCCTATTTCACTGCTGCCATCCAAAGAATGGACCTACAAAAACAACATACGAACTCATCAACTACATTATTTTCCTGACGTGATAGTAAATGGCTTGCATAGTATAATAATAAATAGTTCCAAAAAGAGAACAAAAGATAATTATTTAACATTGATCACCCAAATAGCACCTACAAGCTTCACTGTTCTTATTATTACTGTTTATTAACTAAAGTGAGAAAAAGTAAAAAAAAACCATTGATTACAAGATCTGTCCCTTTGTATATCTTGTCGCATGACCATGTCAGTCATAAAAGATGATCATTGCCAGAAATGAAACGATCCTGTTGAAGTTTGTTAGATTACCAATTTTTAGACCATTGTAAAGGGGCTGCGTCACAGTTAAACGGCTTGAAATATTTAGCCTAAATTTTTTAATTGCGTTGTTGGTAATCTGTGTCAATCTTCTCCATCCTTGTTCTCTTATGGTTTATAATAATTATTATTGTCTCTTTAGTGTTTTCCTATCATTCTAAAGTATTTTTTCACGGTTTCCTTCAATTTAAAGCTAATAATTTTGTCGACGGTCAAAATAACTCAAATACTACATGACGTAACCCCTTTAAGGTTTAAAAGTTTGAAAAAGTTAACAAATGTGTGAGCTGATTTGCAAAGCTTGCCATCTAGCTGCTTTCAAATTTTAAATCTTTTTTTTTTAAACCTTCAAATCACCATTGGTAAAAAGTAAACAAAATTTTAGATTTAAATAGCCTCAATGTCAGTATCACTGTTGATAATAACTGTTCCAAGGAACTCACAGGGAATTCAACATCTGATCCACAGCTGCAAGGACAACATGGTCCATTGATCACCATAAGGGGTTGACGCTGTGCATCTTGAATTTCCAACTTTGCTTTCCACCATGTCCACCTGTGGTTAAAGGAAACCAAAATGTTAACAATCAGTGCTACAGAATAGGTAATAAGGTTTTATTAAATCCATTTTGAAATCACCAGTTATCCTTGCAATGTGATTGGCTCTCAGAGTTGTGATTTATTCACAAATCACACTATCTTTTGCTCTAAATTGCATCTTTTTCTCAGCCAATGAGAATGGGACAGTAAAACAAAACAATCAATCAGATTTTAAGATAATTTGGTTTTATCAACTGAGTTGATAATGTGAATTGGCCACCGTAAAGAGATTCGGAAGCTGACGCTTCGAGCGCTAGCCCTTCGTCGGAGTGAATCAGGGAATTGTGGGTTGTGTGTGGTTTATATACAGAAATATTGAGTTACGCTATTGGTTGGTACCTGGCAACGTGAAAAACAACAGAATAAATTAGTTGAATGAAAAGCGTTTGTTGATACTGTGAGGATTAAGAGTGCCGATTTGAAAAATAAATATTTGTTCTAGAGTTTTGCGACTTTCTGTGCTTCCTTGATGAAGGGAGAGGCCGCAGAATGTCATATGTTGCGTAGAATGATTCGGCAGATTAAAGTGTCTAGCGACCGGTTTAGATGCGTTTTTGTCGTCTTTCTCTACGTTGCGAAGATGTTCTCGAAATCGGTCGCCTAGTCGTCTACCTGTTTCGCCGATATATAACTTTTTGCAAAGGGTGCAAGTTATACAGTAGATGACATTGGCTGAGGTACAGGTAAAATGATCAGTGATCTTAATGGATCGCTTGGGTCCCGACAATTTTTCAACGTTGCAAATGAAAGGACATGTTTTGCATCGTGTGCATGCACACTTAAAAGTACCGGGTTGTTCATTCGTTTGAAAAGCACTTCTGACTAAAAAGTTATCTATGTTTTCGCTGCGTTTGAATGAAATTAATGGCGATTGTGAAAAGACTCTGCCAGTATCAGGATCATTTTGAAGTAATTTAAAGTTTTTTTTAGAATGATGGATTTAACTGTGTGGTTGTGAGGGTGAAATGTGAGAGTGAATGGAATTCTATTGTTATTCTCCTTCTGAGACATTTGTAGTGCTGACTGCCGATCAATTTGTTGGGCTCGATGATGGCCTGCTTCAACAACAGAGGCAGGATAGCCATGTTTGTCAAAAAACGCGCACATTTCCTCTGATTTTAAGGAAAAATCAGAGTCTTCACTACAAAGGCGACGAAGTCTAAGAAATTGAGAATAAGGAATGGAATTCTTGACATGTGATGGATGTGAAGATGAATACAACAAATAACTATGAGAATCTGTGGGTTTGTAGTGCACACTGGTGCATAAACCATTGCCTTTGACAAAAACTTTAATATCTAGAAATGCTAAAGAAGTATTGGAAATTTCCCAGGTATATTTAAGAGCCAGGTGAAATGAATTGACAGCAGTTATACATTGATTGAGTTCCTCTCTGGTGTCGTCAATGTAGCGACGGTAGAGGTCAGGTTTGGGGCCGTTGTATTGATTGAAAAATTGGTGTTCAATGTAGCCTACGAAAAGATTGGCGTAGCTGGGTCCCATTTTGGTACCCATGGCCACACCATTGATTTGTTTATAATAACTGTCGGCAAATGAAAAACAGTTTAGTGTTAAAACTAGTTCAGCCAAGCGGAGCAATGTTTCCGAGCTTGGTCCCTTAACAGTACGTAAATCAAAAAAATGTTTGAGGGCTAGAAGACCTTCGTGATTAGGGATGATGGTGTAAAGAGATGTAATATCCATGGTGAAAATAAGTTTGTCTTTGCCCAGGAAATTGAAATCGCGAAAAATTTGGACTGCGTGCTGACTGTCTTTAACATATGACGGTAAAGATCTGACGATAGGTGCCATAATTTTGTCCAAATAGCTAGAAATGAGTTCGGTAGGACAACTACATGCAGAGACAATAGGTCGGCCTGGGTTGTTAGGTTTGTGAATTTTAGACAACAACAACAACAACAACAACAATCTTTATTCGTGCCCAAAAAATATAATAAAAATAAATAAATACCAAGAAGAAAAATTACATGATAAAAAGAGCACAGCCACTTAGAAATAGCTGAAGCTAATCGAGCTAAGTGGCTGGGCCAAGCGGAAAGACCTTTGCAAAAAGACATACTGAATATACACACACGCACACACACTCACACACACATACACTCACACACACAAGGAACAATAGACAAGGGATGTGCTTACGCAAAAAGTGAAAAATACAAAGTACATCAATGAACCAGTCAGTAGTTGGAGATAAGTAAATCTTTTAGGAGATTTTTAAAACAAGTACGACTCTCAGATTTTAGTGAGTCTTCAATGGAGTTCCAAACTTTAACTCCAAAAAAACGAATGTTAAATTTGCCATAATTAGTCCTGGCTTTAGGCAGATAGTATGAAATCTTATTCGCCAGTCTGGTTTGATATTGATGCACTTTATTAATACTCTTAAAGAAATCGTTAAAAATTAAGGGCAGTTTATTAGAGTAATAGTCGTATATGAATAAAGCACAATACAAATATACTAAGTCACTTACTTTAAGTATTTTTAATCTCTGAAAGAGTGGACTAGAGTGGCAATTATATTCTGAGAATGTTATTATTCTGACAGCTCTTTTTTGTAAGGTGATGAGAGGTAGGAGAGTTGTTTGATATGTAGTTCCCCAAGTTATTACACTATAAGTCAGGAAGGGATAAATAAGTGAGTAGTACAACTGCACAAGGACCAGATCGGTCACCGAGTGTCTAATCTTAGAGAGTATACCAATACATCTCTTAATCTTTTTTGAAATATGTAAAATGTGATACTTCCAACTAAGATGTGAATCAATCAGGAGACCCAAATACTTAATAAATCTCTCTTGCATAATCTCCCTGTTAGAGATTATTAATTTGACTATGTGACCCTTGACCTTTTGGGGGGGATGAAAAATAATGAAATTTGTCTTATCAATATTTAGTGAAACCTTATTGGCCATAAGCCAGTCAGATACCATTTTCAGATTATAATTAACAATGGATTCAAGTTCAACTAAGTTAGAATTAGAGTAAAAGAGATTTGTATCATCTGCGAAAATGTGAAAGTCAAACACATTGCTGCACCTACTAAAATCATTAATATACAGAAGAAATAGAAGAGGGCCTAACACAGAACCTTGTGGGACACCATGAGTAATGAAGGTGTCATCGGATTTAATACTACCTATGGTAACATACTGCCTCCTATTGTTTAAATAGGAAGCAAACCAGTCATTAGCAATACCACGGATTCCATAGTGGTCTAATTTCTTTAGTAATATGCTATGATCAACAGTATCAAAAGCCTTAGAGAAATCGAGAAAAATTCCACAGGAAAATAGGCCATCTTCAATTGCTCTTTGAATTTTATCTGTAATTAAGAGAGTTGCATGAAGAGTGGAATGATTTCTCCTAAAACCAAATTGTTTATCATACAGAAGATTATATTTATCATAAAAGTAATAAGTCTGTTATATACAAGTTTCTCCAAGATTTTATTGAAAATGGAGAGCAGTGAAATGGGCCGGTAGTTATTCATGCAAGTGACCGAGTCCTTTTTATGAACTGGGATAACATTAGCTAACTTAAATTGGTCAGGCACACACCCACTAGTAAAAGAAATATTAAAAATAAATTCCAGGGGAAATGATATGCGGGTTTTTAATAATTTTAGCAGGCATACAGGAATGTTAAAAGGACCAGAAGCCTTAGACGAGTTCAGGCTAGTAATTATCTCTTCTATCTCTGCAGCAGAAGCAGGGAATAGCATGAAACTGTTTGCCTGCGAAGGACCAAGAAAGTCTAGAGGATTAGTATCCACTTGAGGAATTTCTTCTGCTAATTTACTGCCAATCTGAGAAAAATAATTATTAAAAGCTGAGGCAATAGCCTTAGAATCAGTTATGACATTATTGCCAACAACAATTTTAGAGGGAGAGTTGTCGAATCCATTTGGTTTGAGGGTAATTAACTCTTTAATGCCTGCCCAGGTTTTTTTAATATTTTTACTATTAGCAATGAAGTAATTATGGTAGTAATTCTTTTTGCTAACTTTAAGCAGTTGGGTAATCTTGTTACGATAAAACTTATATTTAGTTAAAAAATATATATTCCTAGTTTCTAGGAAACACTTATAGAACTTCTCCTTCAGCTTAATAGATGTTTGGATGCCAGGTGTCACCCAGGGCTTGGATAATGACTTAATTTCTTTGCGAGTGAGTTTACGAAGAGGAGCATGCTTGTTGATCAGATTAGAAATACAAAGATAGAAATTCTGGAAAACAGTATTAATATCAAGCACTCCAGCTTCACTAGTTAGTACCTCTTCCCAGTTCACTTTGCTAACCTCAGATATAAGCATTTCATTATCAAGTCCAGAGTAATCTCTTTTGTACATCTTAAGATTTTTTGGAGGATTAGATAACTTTGTAATAATCAAAAAATTAGGCAAGTGGTCTGTTATCCCACATACAATATTACCACTAATAGCATAGTGCTCCAATGAATTAAAAAATATATTGTCAATTAAAGTTGCAGAATGATAAGTTATTCTAGTAGGTTTCAGAATTTGTGGATGAAATACATGAAGCTCTAGGAGTTGTGATGATGAGATTAGTAGCAGTAGCCGGCAATTCTTGTTTGACTATAAGATCATTAATAGTGTTCTTGACAATTTGTTGGTTAGTGGAAGTGAGATCTTTTTCGACTTTGGCATAAAAGGAGGTGTCAGAAAGTTGCTGCAAAGCTTCTTTTCGGTAGAGGTCGGCCCGCCAAACAACTAAAGTGCCACCTTTGTCGGTCGCTTTGACAATTTGTCTTTGGGCTTACTAAGATTTTTTAGCGCCACCCTCTCTTCCGAAGAAAGGTTGGAAAATTTGGTGTTTCGATTGAAATTTAGGTTATTGATGTCATGACGGCATTTATTGATAAAAAAATCTAAAGAGGCAAACTGGCCCTCTGGGGGAGTCCACTTCGATTTAACCAATCACATTGCAGGAAAATGAAAGACAACAAAGCCATTGTCTGGCAAATTTGGCTATCAAATTGTGCTATTTCGAAATGGATCTAATAAAGTGGCAATTGAACCTGGGTAGTGCAATTTTGGTCTGAAATCATACTTGTGACTTCAAATTGAACTTGCGCTGTGCTCGTTCATCACGCATATGATTTCAGACCTAATAATACACATGAAAAAATTACTTGATTCTGACTGGCTGAGAGAAGTGCAGTTCAAGTGTAACACCAGTGCAAAAAGTGTAACAGTGCAAATTATACACCATAATACAGATGAAAAAATTACTTGATTCTGATTGGCTAACAGCAGTGCAGTTCAAGTGTAACACTGGTGCAAAAAGTGTAACACCGGTGCAAAAAGTTTAACACCAGTGCAAATTACACATCGTAATACTGGATTATGATTGTCAAAAATAAAGTGAGAAATTTTGTATGCCAGTGATATCATATAAAGCAATGCAAAAAAAATGGCTTCAAGAAACATCTTTTGGCACTTTTTCCGCATGATTTCATGTTTTTATTAACAAGTAATCATACGGTTTTTCTCATTAAATTTGAAATTAATTTGCACTTATGAGCTAAAATTGCACTTGCCGAAGCGGCTCGTGCAATTTCAGCTTTTTGAAAAACTCACTCGTGCAAATTACCATATTTACCCGTGTACAAGTCGATCCCATCGACCCCCAATTTTTGAAGCCAAACACTAGATTTTCTTAATTTCTAGGTAAGAATTTCTTAGAAAACTTATCTTATATTTCTTAGAATTTTTCTTTAAGCTACTACAGATATGAGAACAAATCACAGCAAGTTTTAACGTGAAGTTTTAATAAGCTTTTTACGACACGTACACGAGCAATTTACCCAGTTTAGCAACACGTGTATGTAGGCTTTTTGACGATAATTTTTTTCTAAATAATAATAAAATAAAAATAAAGGGTTTAACAACAGCGTTAACAGAGTGGCTATTCATCTGTTACTAACTAAGTACATTATAGAATCAATGCCCACCAAATCAAACAAAATGATTTCGAACAAACCTTTTTAAGTGTGTAGAGATAAGAAGAGGCTTTATGAGACAGGCAAACACCAAAGAAGCGTAGGACTCTTCCAAAACGACTCAAAACAACATGCAAAGCGTGCGTTGGGGAACTTGGTAGCCAAGCCTCAAAATCAGTCAAGTACTGGTAACTGAAATAAAACTAAAGCTACACATGGTTTGCTTACTGAGGCTCTCTGGTACTTGTAAATTTCGTATTCATCTGCATGCAGAACATTGCAAGTAAACAATAACACAATTTTACAGTTGGTCATTGACTTAAGTTTTATTTGGTTGCTCCTAAAGGAGCCGTTTTGTAAGCAAGCAAAATCCCTGCTCGAAAAAGCCGTCAAAGTTCTCCTCATCATCATCGTGCCAAACAAGTTTTGCCACTCTTCTTCTGTGAGGCGATCATCATAAGCATCTTCGTCTTCACTTTCCTGGCCCTCACTCTCTTCGTCTGGAACAGAACCTCCTTCTTCCCACAACATGTCATCCTCTGTGCCGTCAGTAGAGTTAGAAATTCCACATTTCTTAAACGATTGTGCGACCATCTCCTCAGGTACAGTAGATCTTGCCATGCTTCTAAGACCGATGAAGCCACAGTTGTCAATGAAGCTGCCTTCACATTTCCAGCGGGAGTCAAGCTCTTCTCTCCTTCAACCATCCAGCTTGTCCATCTTTCTCTGACTCGGTCCTCGAATGGCTTATTCAAGCAGACATCTAGCGGCTGGAAAACACTGGTTATTCCGTCAGGTATGACTGTGACATCCGTGTTTGTCTGGTGCAGTGCTCGTTTCACTGGCTCAGCAAGGTGGCCCCGAAAGGCGTCTCAGACAAGCAAGCTTCTCCTGCTCAGCAAACCGCCAGGTCGCGAACTCCAGACTTTCTGAATCCACAGCTTCATGCCATTTATGTCCATCCGCCCTTGGGATGATGATGTACAACTACACCTGGCGGAAACTTTTCTTTAGACTTGGTCTTTCGCTTGAAAATGATCATTGGTTTCAACTTTGTACCATCGGCCAGGCAGGAAAGGACGACTGTGAAGCGGGACTTCTCATGGCCAGTCGTAGTTATGGAGACTGTTTTTTCTCCTCGTGTGTTGACTGTTCTGGTCGATGGCATGTTGAACCAGACAGGAGTCTCGTCCATATTGCCAATGTTCACAAGTTCATAGTTGGCTTTCTTTCGGCAGTTCAGAACGAAGCAATGGAAGTTTACAATCTTCTCCTCCAGGTCTCCCAGCAGCTTCTGAGCAATCTTTGTCTTCTGGCGAAGAGCTAAATTGTTGCGACGTAAAAATTGTGTACACCAGTTGTTGGATGCCTGGAAGCCTGTGATGTTCAATTCGTCAATCATTGCAAGTGCCTTTATTTGGATCATAACGCGGGTCACAATGTATCCAAACTGCTGCTGATCTTCGATCCAGTTGACGAGCTTGTCTTCCAGTTCCGGCCACTGGCATTGTTTTCCTTGGTTGCTGCACTTGTTGTTGGGCATGCACTTGAGTTTTTCAACCTGCGTTTGCCAGTCAAGAACCAGCTTTTCATTGACACCATACTGTTGGCTTGCTGCGCAGTTGTTCGATTCCTGAGCAAACTTCACAACTTGCAACTTAAACTTCGCCATGTACTTTGTTCGCTTGGACGACATTTTCGTAAATGGCTGATGTAACGTGGTCAAGACCTTGTTAGAAATGATGAACACACTAACAAGTTTGTTTCTATCGATAACAAGCACTTTGATTGGTCTTTGCCTAGTTACTAAAAGCACACAACACAAAAGAACTTAACAACAGTACTTAATTGGTCCTTGCGCTCGCTTGAGGCCGTATCCTGTGAGGTTACTAAGCAGAGAAGTTCGAAGTGCGAAAGATGTTTTCTCTAAGCAGCCTTACAGCAAAAATATTGGTTCTTTATGGCAAAACTGAGTCAGTGAGTATCTATGACAATCAGGTTAACATTTATTGGATAAATGTTGAATTTTAACTTGAAGCTCTGATATAGAGAAACAGATCGTTAAGCGATCTTACGTGGCAAGATCATTAAGCACTCTACGTTGTGCTGCTGTTTGACAAGTTTTGTCAACATTAAAAGACTATTATGTTAATTACTTGACAGGCACTTGGATCTCAAGTTTTGAATCATGTATAAGTTGAGGGCGAACTTTTGGGCTGATTTTTAGGTCTTTAAAAGGTCGACTTATACACGGGTAAATACAGTAATTCCAAATTGAACTCGAAACCGTATGATAAATTATATTAATTCTGGATTATGATTTACAGACATACAATGAGAAATTTTGTAGGCCAATGATCTCATGTCAAGCAATGACAAAAATTTTGTACGGAAACTCTGAAAAACGTTTTCTCATATGCCAAAAGAATGGCTTCAAAAAACATATTCCAGCACTTTTTTCGTGCGAATTTTTTCATGTTTGTATTATTACCGGTAATAAGTAATCATACGGTTTTTCTCATTCAAATTGAAATTAAGTTGCACTTGTGAGTTTTTCAAAAAGCTGAAATTGTACTTGCCGAAACGGCTCGTGCAATTTCAGCTGTTTGAAAAACTCACTTGTGCAAATTGCATTGAACTCGAAACCGTATGATTACCTATACAAATCGCATTCCACTCAGTTCAATTACCATTTTAGTCTTTAATTTTAGTCTCTTTTATATCTTAACAAGGCTGTGGTCTAAGAACAATAATTTTCTGAGCCCAAAGGTTCCTTACCATGAAATCCTGGGTGCCCAGCACTAAATATGAAAATGTACGTTTTGCTAGTCAAAGACAAAACTTAGTCACTTATGGTACCCTGGCTCTACAGCATAAAATCATGCTTGGGGCACAGTGTAAGTTCAGAGCAGGTGCTGCATGTGAAGTTTTTTTTCTAGATCCAATTTTTGATCCACACATTTCCAGAGATAGGGGCACTTGAATTGATTACTTAATATAGCAAGAAGATGGGGGCATTTGAACACCCTTTTTGACCTAGGAGATAAAAATTTAAACCAAAATTCCAAAAAAGGTGAAATGTGTGGGGGTTTACCTGGCAGGGATGTTGAAGTTTTCAATAGATCAGTTCATACACCACTGAAATGCGGACACTTTCTGTGTTCCCTTTGTACAGGCTCTGTAATACTGCAATGGAATATTGCAGCAATGTTGCATTTACTCACTCTTTTGGTCTCTTTATTATATATTTCTTAAATTAGTCATGTTAATCAATCTGTGACTTACTTCTGCTCCACATAACCAACTACTGTCCCTGGTGGTGACTGTATTTCAATTTCCTGAAGACAACAAGGACAGCAGCAGCACTGACACCGGAGGGGTCGGGACAGGTGAATAACTTCTCTCCGCATGTTGTCAAAGATTCTCATTTCAAACGGACGCCCGGGGCCACAGCATTGTCGAGTGCAACAATCAGTGTCTACAAGATAACTGTCATGTTAGGATACTTGCCAATAATGGCTCATCATTTTTTCAGTCTACTCCTGGCTGTTCTCTACATTTACTCATTTATTTACTAGATGCATTTGGTAAAGCAGACACAAGAAACAAGACATGT
>CM042755.1:25831873-25859373 GCA_022496165.2 Catalaphyllia jardinei
AGTGAAAATAGCTCACTTCCGGTTGCCGTCCGCGTCTCAAAAATTAATATGATTGCGTGCTTAAGGTCCCTATTTAGACTACCAGCCCGAGTTTTCTACGAGCAGATAGTCAACGAGGCGCAGCCGAGTTGACTATCGCTGGTAGAAAACGAGGGCGAGTAGTCTAATTGTTTTAGTATAAATATACCGTAGTCTCATTGCATAAAAAGAAAAAATGTCAAGTAACGCGTAGAAAAGAATTGTTTTATTTTGTTACATCAGGTTCAAACGTGATGCGCGATGTGCGCTGATGCTTAACTGTTGACTATCAGCAGATAGAAAACGGTAATTTAGCCAATCAAATTCACGCATTCACAATAGACTACGGTAAATTTACACTAATGTAGGTTAATTATTTTTTTGTCATTTCGCTACGGTGTCAGTTTTCATTCGCGTGTTTGTGTCGCAAGAGTGGCTAGCGTTGTTTCATCACTCGGCTGCCGTCTTTCGCCATTAACTTGCTATACCTTCGCCAACACTTTCAAGAAGATGGTGTCTATCATCGGACTCGACCCTAAGAACTTCTCACCACACAGTTTCCGTCGCGGGGGTGCCACGTACGCTTTCCAGGCAGGTGTCCCTGAACACCTAATCCATATCCATGGTGACTGGTGTTCAGACGCTTACAAACTGTACCTGGCCTTAATTATATATATATTTTTCCTTTTCTCCTGCTTTTCACCTCCTATTTTTTTCTCCTCGTTTGGGCCTTTCAATTTTTGGGGACATCCGTTTAATGACTTTCGAATTAAACTTCTTATTGGCCCAAACGTCTCGTCTCATTTGTAATGCGTTTAACGAATAATTTAGAGGTTTGATTGTATCAAAAATAGCCTGCGCACTAGAGATGCGCAGTAGCAATGGGCGCGAACGTCCTTAAGGTGGGTGAACAGTTTTTGCGCGCGCTCTTGCTAACGCAATTCAGCGCGCGCCCAAGTAATGCATAAAAACAAACATGACAACAAAACGGGCGATCATTTTATTTGCTCAATATCGCGCTATCTGTACTATTTTTCTTCACAAATGAACACAATGTATTGATGGTTTTACTCTTTTATTCCAAAGTTTTATTATTTTGGAAAAGGTAACGATACAAAGCACCCGGCAATTCTCAGCTTTTTCTTTGTTGTCGAAAGAACCCAGTTAAATGCAGCGCATGCGCAGTAAGTCGAAAAAATTGCGATTGAGTGAAAAATTGACTTCTCCGAGACACGGCTATTTCTCGTTAACCACTCATTAGAATTTCACGAAATTTGGCACGAAAATATTTTAGGAAATAAGTAACTGGAGGACTGAAAAAAATTGAACTTTAGCAAAGGAAATTCAAGATATGCCAGTGAACGTTCAACGAGGGATAATTAAAGATCTGTTTGTTAAATTATTACTAAAATTGCGATAACTTGTGAGTATCGTTACAAACTTGTTGCATGCAAATTATAAAGAAAATCTAATGACTAAATTTTCTGCAAATAAACAAAACCGATTTTAAACACCTGTTTATTTTTAATCATATTGCCATGGCAACGGCATATACGTCGCCTTAATTATCAAAAAGTTGAAGTTTGTGTTGTTAACTTGCTTGCTGCGACCAATGGATTGAGGATTTTAGAGAAAAGGGTAAATGAAACAGAAGTATCAAAAACTGTGTTCAGCCACCTTAAACACGAAGACGCGCTACATAAGGGAAGGCTCCTCCCCCTGTTTCAGCTCGCCCGTTTTAATTAACCAAAATGGCGACCAACGGCCACAATAAAATAAAGACAGATACAACTGTAGCGTTGCAGTTGTGTCCTGCGTGGCAGATATGTCTTAAACGTTTTGACCAATTGTGTGTGTCGTTGTTTCTTCCAATGAAATTGCGTTGTGACAGTGTCTTCTTAGAACGAAGATCAGTTACCAGTCTTATGGCTGCGTATTATTAGATAGAACCCATGATATGATTGGCTCAGTATATCCTATTACGTCAGAGGACATGTCTGCCATATAGGACATAACTGCAACGGTACATACAACCTCGTTCCCAGGGCCTTTTCCCAAGCCAGAGAAAAGGCCCTGGGAACGAGGTTGAGACAGATATGCTGAGAAATTTGACTTACTGGTGTATTTACCCGTAAAAGAAGCTGATCACCAATTTTGCTTCTCTTTTTAACATTTTCCAAACATATTTCCAACTGTAACTGTCAATATAAGCGAAGTCACCGTCGAGTTGTAGTCCGTTTTCAAATTTCGCGCCTCTCGCAGCATCAGCCCTTGTTCCAAACCCCCGTCTTCCCTCGGTTTGTTGAGCCTTCAGGTTCTTTAGAGTAAAGCTAGCGGATTACCCTGGTACTCTATACCCAAAGGGAACAATCTTGCATGTCTAAAGACCACACATAACATATTTCGCAAGATGGCGATGGTGTTGAGCAACGAATGCTACTAAAATCTGAAACAGTTCATATATGTTATAATTATAAATTCATGTGTCTAAAAAACCTAATTTACGATAACAGCACAAATTCTCGCGCGCTTATTGGCTAATTTTTATCGTCAATAAGTGGACAGACACATGAATTTATAATTTATGCGATGCGCCAACGAGCGAGGGCGGACAATTTCACAGTTTGTTTTCGTAAGAAAACAAATGGACATCAGTTTTTTATGCGTCTGGCCTGTTATAGACAATGAATTTTGTCATAACATTGTCAAAGTAGTCTGCGGATCGCCGAGTGGATTCGTAAGTCTAACAAGACAGACGCATGAAACACTGACATTAATTTGTTAAGGTCATTCCCCAGTATTGCACTGCGCATCCCTACTGTGCATAATTTTACGCGAGATTAGCGCGCGCGTATTAGAAAATGGCGGCTTTTTCTTTACGGCTGGGCCTCGCTAAAGAGGTAAATCGTCATTTTCTCGAAAACGACTACAGTGACCTATCATTTTTTTCCGTTGTTTTCAATTTCGCTATGCAAAATAAATATGGGCCAATTCTCAGTGTTGGGCAAAAAACAATCGTCAGAAACGTGAATTTAGTAGGCAATCGTGACTATAATCATGGTGCTATTATAAGGATTTATATGGAATAAACAAGGTGTTGCTGCTCCTAAACGAACATGGGGATCCCTCATGTTTATTTCAAAATTTAAGTTTTCGTAATATAAATAATCAATTAGCAAAGTTTGAGAAAAATCTCAGTGTAGGTTCTATTTCAGTGGAATAACCTTAATTCGAGCAATCCTCGATCAAAGACAGGTTTTTGTGTGGCTTACACGAAGTGTAAGGCCACACTATGGTATCACCTGATTTATTTATTTATTTGTTTGTTTGTTTGTTTACGAGAGTCGAGCACCTGTCACGTGGTCTAGTGTCTGCGGCGAGCTAGTAGTCTTGGTTGTAAGCTTGGGTTCGAGTAATCTTATTCAGGTGATCGTATCACGAGTTAGTTCTCCCGGCACAAGCCAACAGACACAGACCCAGCTTGTGTTATAAGTGCAGATTGTGCAAGAGCGTTTACGCTCTTACACTGGTTGAATCTTCGGTACGGGTTGTAATGTTTTGGTTTTTTACTTTATCCAGTAGCGCACAAATTTGCGCTGACTCATAATAAGAACATTGGACTGCGAGTAGTCGGTTTTTGTTCCTGAAATCCTCCGCGTTCGGAACTCAAAATATATTATGCAAACTAGGGAAAGAAACGAGGAAGGAATGGGGATCGATCGCATGTTCCAGTAATTTCTAGCGCGCCAGGAAAAGAACTGAGTAATTTATAGCGGGCTAGGAAAAGAAAGAGACTGCTCGCAGTCTATGAGAACATATGGTTTGTGCATACAAGTTTAGGTCGATAAGCATGTCCCACACGCGATAGGTCAAGGGTAAACTTGTGCAAACAGGAACTGCTCCAAAAAAATTGATAACAGCTTACCTTTAATTAAAACAACAATTAATTTCCCGTGAAGTACTTATTGCTGAGACAGTGTCCTTTAAGATAACAACGTGTTTATTTCAAGGAGAAACAATGACAATACTGTTTGTTGTTTCTCCTGTTTTGAAGTTTCCGTACTTTGTTGATGTACTTTAATTAGTTATTTATTTAAAATATTGAAGGTAAAACATTTATTTTCAGCAATGTAATGCCTTTTAAATGCGGACGTATAGCATTCTTTTGGATAAGTAATAACTCAATTATTTCATGGCGTGCTATGTCGCGCACGGGTTAAAAAGAATGATTTTGCCTTTCCATTTTAATTCAGGAAACACAAACACAAACACAATCTTCCCGTAAATGTTTTTTTTTTGCCAGAAAAAGAGAAAGCAGTGGAGAAGAAAACAAAACATGAAAAGCATGCATACACAAATGGGATTTGAACTCTTAACCTCTCGCGTGACGATCCAGCATGTAGTATTTGAAAGTGCTAAACCTCAGTTTTGACCAAAAAAATTATCTTGCTGTTTTTGACTGCAGCACAGAGAAAACATATACAAATACATGTAATGAAAACGTGTAAGCAGGCCTCAGTAACAAACAGTTTGTTAGCCTTGAAATTTTTTTTCTATTTTTACAAATGACAACACAACCCTAAAGGCCAAGACACACATGCGACGAGTCGCTGCGACATATCCCAGCGACAAGTCGCCTCGTCTGCACTGCTGCTGCGACAAGTCACTTGCGCTTATATTGTCGCTGCGATATGTCGCACGAATTCAAACCAGTTTGAATTCGTGCGACAGATCGCAGCGGCAAAATTCTGTCGCAGCGACAATAATTTTCACATGTCACACGTGGCGATTTGTTGCAGCAACCTGTCGCGGCGACGTGTTGCAGCGATTTGTCGCATCGTGTGTCTCGGCCTTAAAGGTTTTATGCGCTTGTTCGAAACCTCGACTGCACTCACATCACAAGTACTTCGTTAACGAGCAATGCCTCATAACACCCTTTCATAATTTATTTTCGAAATTCAGTGGCTAACAGCCACTTTGATCTATCACCCCTTCACTCTGATCTATCACCCCTTCACTCCTTCACTTCGTGTTAGACATTTAGAAACCCTGCAGAGTCGGGAACACCCCTATGAAAAGGCAAGCAATACTCGTCAGAAGATATAAATTTACTTCCTAAGGGAGAATAATCTGGACGTTGCTTGAGCTTCATTTTAGAGCCCTAAAAGATACCACTTAAATGAAAGAAGTGCGATCACCAACCCCTACTCAAGAAAGGATACCGCCGCGTGCCCATCCACTAGATAACCTGATTTGTTTTGCCAACACCTGTCCATTAGATAGTGATTTATCATTTGAACAACTAGCGTTCTTTCCATTTTTTGACCAACTGGGTCCTGTTCTGATTTGGAGTATTCTAAATCGTGAAATTTGCTCCAACGAGGATGGAGGTTCTGACAATAGAGATCTGTCCTGCCCTCCTATTATCTAAAAAGTGAAGCCTTGGATCCGACGGGCTCATAGCAGCTTGAGGGTATCCCCGTTTTTGTAGCATGAAGCGGCTAGAACTATTTCTACTCCCCCTGGACGGGATCCTAGTCAGTCACAGATCATTCCCCTACAATTTGTTAGGCTTCCCCAACAATTTTCTTTAAAATCTACTCAGTGAATCAATTTTGCGTGAATCAATTTTTTGTGACCCAACCTACATACAGAAAAATCTACAGGATTCCAATTACATGTAAAAAATCGACTCGTAAGTATCCCGGTCCCAGAGGTTTTTCTTGATTTTCCTCTGCATGAGATGAGAGAACCAGAGCCGCGAAGAGGCAAAAAAAATCCTCTGAGACCAGGGTAACTCGTAAGCAACACATGTCCGCACCGCGGACCTAATTTTCAACCTTAGCTTGGCGAGAATTGAATTTCGCATGCCCTTTATTTAAGCGCGCGCTCATGTGACGCATGTATCGCGTGCGTGACAGCAATAGTAAATTTTACGATAACTGCAGAAATTCACGCGCGCTCATTGGCTAAATGTTATGGTCAATATACGGACAGACACATGAATTTGAAATTCGTGCGACGCGTCACACATTACAGGCAGAGCATCAGACAGCTCAGCATTTATGCGGACCACTTGAGATCTTTGGGACAAATAGCTGTTGAACCAGGAGATAGCCGATGGGGCCAGCCCAATGGCTTTTAATTTTCGTAGTAAAATGCCGTGATTGATGCTATCGAAGGCGTTGCTCATGTCCAGGTAAACGACAGCTGTTAGCTTTCTGTTGTCGATCGCCTCAAGAATAGTGTCCGTGGAGGCAACAAGAGAAGTTTCAGTGGAATGCCACTTTTTATTTCCACTCTGGGTCACTGCTAGCCTTTTGTTTGCCGTTAGGTAGGGCATGAGCTGGTTTAGGGCCGCCTTTTCGCACACCTTAGAAAGAATAGGCAATAATGAAATTGGCCTATTGTTGCCTGCTTCCTCAAAATCACCTTCTTTCAAAATTGGTGACACTTCAGCAATCTTCCAGTCTGCAGGAAACGTGCTAGTGGTAAGCGAAGTGTTTATTATAGAAGTAATGGAAGGAATGATAACAGGTGCAGAGTCTTTGATGACACGAGCTGGTGACTTGTAAATTCCGGGTGCTTTATTTGTAGCCAATGACGATACAGTCTTTTCAATATCCTGACAATGAACTCCAGTAAATGTAAATTGTTCTGCAGATGGGAATTCAGGGCTGACTGTTGGTTGTACTGGAGCGTAGCCGCATTCATTTGCAAGCAGTTTTATTTTTTATTCGTTATTTCTCCAATTGAGGTGAAAAACTGATTAAATCTATTGGCAACGGTTTTATCATCATCACTGTAAACTCTTGTACTCGCCGATTTCTTTGGAATACATGATCTTATTGTCTTCCACATGGCGTTAGTGTCATTTGCATTTTGTGAGATGGAATCTTCAACGAAATTCCTTTGAGCGATCCGCAATTCTCGCTTTACTTCCTGTTTAAAATTCTTATAACCCGACCAAGCAGCAGGGTCGTTTGTCTGCCTAGCTAGCTTTTGCCAGTGATTCCTTGTCTTCATTAAGGCCCGTATATTGTCATAAATAAATGGAGTTGGCCGGGTTCGAAGCTTAACAGTTTTCAGCGGCGCGTGTTGATCCAAAATTTGGGTAACGAGAGAATTAAAAGTGTACAGTTAATCCTCTACATTATTAAAAGCCTCTATTACAGACCAGGGAGCATTAGAAATATCTTCCAGAAAGGCAGCTTTGTTGCAATGCTTGAAGCTCCTTGTGGTGATGTAGACAGGTTTAGGACGAGGTTTCTTGAGTTGTAAAGTTGCAACAATCAGATCATGGTCGCTTATTGAGTGAGGGATAATTTCTGTTCCCTTGATCAAATTTGTGTTGTTAGTAATGATAACATCAATAAGGGACTTGGAGAACTGAGTTATCCTGGTGGGCGCGTCTATAACCTGTGTAGGGTTGAAGCATTTACAGAAGTCTTGTAGCGATTTTGCCTCTTTCTCATCGGGTCTGAGCATGTTGCAGTTGAAATCAGCGAGAATGAATATAGGAGTATTAAATGACATTGCAGACGTAACTGCGCGACTCAAATCATTTTCGAAACAGGACAGAGGTACGTCGTCGGTTCGATAGGCGGTGTAGATAATCAATGACTTAAAGCTCCGAACTTGTATCTTAAGCCATAGCTGGTGGAAACCAGAGTCAGATATATAAGACAGCTTCTCAAGTCTAGCACACTTGAAACTGTTGTTTACAAAAGCGCAAATGCCTCCTCCGGTCTTATAATCTCGGTCCAATCTGTGTAATGTAAAGCCAGGAAATTCAACCTCGAGGTCAGATATCGAATAATCTAGCCATGACTCAGAGACGGTGAAGATTTCCAACCTGTATTTCTTTACCAAATCACGAGCGAGGAAATAGTGCTCTCTGTTCTTGATTGAGCGAACATTCAAGTGAGCAATCTCAATACACGGACGGCGTCCTCCATTACCTTTGGCCTCCGTCCCGGTGTTTATACTCATTCCAGGGTTCGGCTCCACATCGCCCGACAGAGCTATTCGCATCAAGGAGTAGGTCTCCAATGAATTAGGATAGTAGGCGATTCTTGCTTTCGAGAAAGCCCTGCGAAGACCAGACACTTGTGAAGCTCGATAATTTCCATTTCCTGAACGAGGCAAAAAAAACTGTAGATTCTTTGTCAAATGCTCCATAGACTCGGTTGGTTGCACAGTTAACACAAAAGTGACTAAGTAAAAGTGATAAAAGGATCCAGTCAAGTGCCCTAGATGACAGAGGTCTTAGCAGAGGCAGAGAGCTGGAGTTGCCGCGTCCAGCCGCCATGTTTACTTGCTGGCTTCTTCATAGGAAGAAAGTGAAATGCTTCATAGGAAGAAAGTGAAATGCTGTCACTTGCTGTCACACGCGTTTCACGCACGTCTCCTTATAAAATAAAAAAGAGAACTCAGGAATAACAGGACAGACGCATAAAAAACAATAATCAATAAATAATAAAAAAAAAACAAATAATAGATCAATAACAGGACAGACGCATAAAAAACTGACGTCAATTTGTTAATCAGAGCTCTTTTACCGGATGTTTATCAAACATTTTTGCCATATTTTTTGTGGGACAGTTTTTGTTCGTTGGTTGTAAAGGGTCGGTTAATAACAAATTTATTTGCGATAAGCGATAGTCAGCTGGGCTTTTCCACTTTCCCCCATTTATTTTATAGGCGGTAAGCTGACCGGGGATTAGTGTTTAATTGGTTAGCCTGCGTAGCTTGGCGGTTTAAGCAATTCGAGCGCGCTTAAACTAGCGGCGAAGCCGCAAGGTGCCTGGGGGAGAGACAACTGAGGTTCCTCGCGGCTTCGTCGCTACGTGCGCGCGATTGTAACAAACCGCCAAGCTACGCAGGCTAGTGTTTTGTCGCACCCGGTGGTATTCTGTGCAATCTTCCGTAGAGAAAAAGATGACGAGTGGTACATTTGCTTCAAACCTAGGCTACACAATGCCCTTAGTGCAGGGACAAAAATCTTTAAAAATTGTGGCTTTTTTGTGCCTTATAGGCTGTGTTAGGTTCGCAATGCATTGTGGTAAAATGTACAGCCATCTTTTTTCCTACGGAGGATTGTGCGAGTTAAAGGCAAGACTGATCTAGTGGCAAGAACAGTAAGGCTTTAAAGAAGATCAGTTTCTGTACTATTGCGTTTCAGTGGACGGAATAACTTGAAAGTCTTTCTCATGCTTTCTCTTCGAATTCTTGACAAAAATTCGACCAACATGTTACGATGAGAACGATGTTCTTCGCAAAACAACACTTTAAATGTGACTCATTTTTTCTCGAAAATCACATGATTTTGCGTACTTTTGTGGTTAAGTTACGAAATTTTGACACGGTGTACATGACGCAAGCCTTTCTGGCGTGATCCATATAAAAATAACTTTCCATGGGTGGAATTTAAAGAAAAGTACAACTTTTTTCTAAACTTTCCTTTGTCTTCCATAATTCTGTTCAACTGACTTATTTCAGTCTCTAATTTTAGTCTCGATGAAGAAGAATTTTTGCATTTTCGGTTGATTAAGTTTAAGACAATCACAAATTTGTTTGTGTCTCTTTGCCTGTTTCGATTTTTTGCTGCACAACGTCGACCAGAACAGTTTTGTCCAGCGTACTAAAAAATTAGACCTTAATTTGAATAATCGCTGTTTTCAAATAATCATCATATTTTTGGCATTTGTATCTGAATTTCAGACTGTTGACGTATATTTACATTAGTTTCCCGTTGCCAGCGAACATATTCGAAATTACCTTATTTTCCTCAAGTATTCAATGTAGTCTACCTCGTTAGTTGTCATTTTTTCACAAAGAAGTTTTAATTGAGGGTCAATGTCTTTCTTTAAGCCATAGCCTCGAATTTCTTTCGATTGCTTTGAGTAGGCCTTTGCATAATGTTCACCGGGTAACAAGCAAGCATCCTCCAAAACTTTGTTGTAGTGTCTCAAAAGACTCACATCACTCCAAAATGTATCACCAAGCTTCTCAACGTTCTTCCAAAACGTTCTGTTGAAGTAATCATACAGCAGTACATCAGCCCTGTTCCACTTCCCAATCTTTCTCACGAGTTCGTCGGAAAGTTTCGTTTTCACGTCGGATAATCTTCGCTGGTTCAGTTTAAAATACGCGACATCTCGTATATCCCAGCAGAGCTCGCTGGCGAGAAGAACAAGAGACTCGTCAAAATACTCCATCATGAGAACGAGGTTAAAACTACTGTCGAGTTCAGTTATTGCATCGCTTGTCTTTTTTTCGATGAATAATTGTGCGCTTTCTAAACCTAAATCGAAGGATTGTCCGTTTCTTAGCAAGTTTAAATAAGGTGCAACGGATCCAGAGGCTGAAAGATCTGAGATTTTTGCCATGATTCTGCCAGGGTCCTCAAAGAAGGTTACTAGGGGGTCTGTTGTAGCTTTAATTCCCAGCAAATGAGCAAATTCCATGTACGAAAACGTTGATTCAAACTGGGACACTGGATTCCGAAGGATTGTGATGAAAACTGAATCTTGCCCCATTAATTCTTTCATTGTTTGCTTGTTCCATCTTGCATGATTGCACAGAATGTTTGGTTTCTTTCCTTTTAAGTCTGCAATGAAGGATTTCTCAAACTTTAAGGGCCAGAAGAAGTTATAAAAGCCATCGTGGGGAAGAGCGAAAGTCAAATTGTGAAAGTCTCCATATCTGTTTAGAATATTAGTTAACGTACTGCTTCCTGTCTTGTGAGTTTTCAGGAAAGCTACACTGTCCTTTGGCTGGCAGCTACTGGAGGTTGTTCTGGGCAATGAAAAGAGAAAATCCATAATATCAAAATTCGTCATTGTCAAAGACAGGAATTAAAATATAGTTATTTATGTCGTCGACACCTTGTACCTGGGCACGAACACTGTTCCCGAAAATCACTATGAGCACTTGTAAGAAACGGAGTGTTCACACTATTTGCTCACCCAGAATTGTACTCTGGCACCGTGCTCAGTTACCAAATGTGATCATAGCCCAAGGCCCCTACTTATTGCTCGGTCGTGCATGGGCGGTGCTGTTATAAAATTCTTTTCCTCGTGTGCGTTAATATTGTCGGGATTTAGGCCTAAATGCCTTTTGAAGTCTTGTAATTAATATAGTGGAGCAACAAACCTGAACTTTTTCGCATTTCCTTCGTCCGCAATGTTCTCGACTTGACTATGAACCTTTATCATCTTTCTTAAGTTATAAACGTAAACAACAAAGATAATGAGAACAATGATGGCCACTGCAAACTTCCTTGAAAAGATTGGTGAACCAGGAGCTGTCTTTTGCCATTTCACAACGATCACCATGGCTATTTCTACTACGATCTCTCTGCTGTGCTTCGGCAAATATCTTTCAGCCAATCGACGGCATCGCCATATTGATAGATTTAACCTCTGAGATTTTTTTTTTGAGTCAAGACGGTTGCCGGTTGCATGGCAATAAACGGAAATATACCAGAAGTACTTGGTTGATGTTAAATTAGATTCTCTGTAGTGTTTTGATGGTAATTCACGAAGATCGGTAATAAGAATTTACTCCAGTGTTTACATAATTACATGCCACCTGTCACGACATTTCTTGGTAATACCTGTCCGGGATATAATCTATTCCTGTTTGATTGAAAGTAAATCGACAACGTGCTCTACTGGGATCACCCATTTCTGTTTTGTTGGTTTTTTTCGTGCATGTCCTATTGGGGAAACCATTTTTGGTTGGTTGGGTTAAACAACTAATTTATCAACCAGCCTCAAACCAGGTGGAAACGGTTGACAAAGCATTTACGTGATAATGTCACGTAATTTTTTCCAGGTTGTTACAGCTTTTCAACCGAAAACGGCCGTATCAACCAAAATTGCAACCTCTTTCCCATGGTCTGTCATCTTACCGCCCCCTGGAGCGGTAATATGAGAGACCCTGGAAACGAGGTTGCCCAAACCGGTTGCTGTTGAAACGGTTGATCCCAGTAGAACACGACCTAACAATTGTGTTTTTTTCCCTTCTTTTTATTTTGTAGAAGGCGCTCACAAGGAAATCTTTTCCTAATGCTGTTGTATTTTCATCCAGTTTTTTGATCCCCTGTTTTGGCCTTTGTAACTCTCCATGGCCATACGTCAAGAGGCCTTTGAATTGGTGTGCAAGAAAGACTTCTCTTTTCTCCCGTGATCAAATTATCTTGAAACGGCGAGTTTCTTCGTCTCGTTTTCCGCGCATACTAGAAATTTTGCTTCCAGCTGTTGCATTCAGTTTGTAACCAACTTTGTCATGTGATGATATCTAGGGTGGATTCTGGCCCACCTTGGTGACTTCACAAAGGAAATTTTTGTTCTCGATTTTGCCCTAGCTGGTGTAACACCACATCTTTACCTCCTTTTTGGCCTCTCTTCGACAGTCTCCTCACTTATCAATCTCCAATCCTGCTCCCTCATCCACACTTCCTGCGAATCGTCATGTGCAAGCTTATCTATGTCAATGCTAAATAAGTCACTGTCATTGTCATCAGCATCCTCCTCACCTACATTAACTCCATGTTTAGTTGCTGTTCCATATAACCCTTTACATGCACACTCATAACGTTGGAAAACAGAATTATCAAAGCGTCCTTTCAAGCATTGGCCAAAAACGTATCGAAAATTACAACAAAGTGGTTTAAAAAAAGATAAATGAAAAAATGCATCAATAATCGGATTACCGAGTTATTTGCCAATCTCTGACGAGCTCGGTGCGTGCAACCCTAATGCGTACATAAGCAATGCTAATTTTTTAGAACCTCACAAACGTTTTTGTAAGAAATGTTGGTGACATTTGTGACTGATATTAGTGCAACATTGTATCTTTAAGTTTTGCTAAAATATGATTCGATTTCAAAACAAGATGTCATGATTTATATCGCGTACTTGCACGGAACTTTGTAGTGTACTGATTCCTGATGGCGACAAAATCCGAAGAAGCGCTGCACAGAGCGATACGATCTAGTGCATGAAAATCAAATCGACAGATTCGGAAGCAGAACATGAACTCTGTCGTTTATGATCTAGTGAAGCTGTGTGGTCAGAGTCGAAAGCAGAGGGGGAAGAATAAGCCAATCGACTTCGATTCCGACGAGTTTACGACTCCGCTTGCTACTCCGATTGTTGATTTTCACGAGGTCGTACGTGGGCGCTGTTTCAATTCTGATCCGACCACGACTCGCTTGTTGGCCTGCGAACAGGCTCTCCGGTGGCGAGCCCGATCGCTTTGCTCTCCGCGGCATTCTTCAGTTTCACGCTCGTCTACTGGCTTCCCGGCCCTCGCCGAATTCTTTTTTCGTCCTCGCCGGGGCCTGTTTGTAAGCCGTGATTACTTGTAAAAGGCAGCCATTAGAAAGGAATTTTGCGTCATTAGACCTTTCCCCCATGCCAACAAACAATTGCGCCAATTCGAGGTCAGGCTGGACAAAAATACAACAAATGTATGAAAATGTCCACACCAACCTCGCTCTGGTGTTATAGTTCGTACGTACTGCAGGGGAATACGGGGAAGGTCTATTCATTTGTCACAGGAGAGTATAAAGGAAGGGTAGCTCATCTTGGTCAGGGCTGGCGTTTTTGAATTGGAGTAGCCATCGTTGTACAAATATCAGTATGTCAGTGCCAGGTATAGGAACACTTTTGGGAAGTCCTGGCGTCCAGCAACAAGGGAGCTTAAGCATGCACGTTTTTGAGACGCGGACGGCAACCGGAAGAGAGCATTTCGCATGCTAGGAAAGTCTTGTCTCCTAGATTTTTGTTCTTCTCATTTCTAATGGCGAAAAGATACGTAGCAATGTGAATGTGGTTGTGTGCGGGCAAGTTAAAAGTGAAAAAAGCTCACTTCCGATTACCGTCCGCGCCTCAAAAACGCGCGTGCTTAAGCTCCCTAGTGTCTGCACACCACGGACGACTTAGTAAGAACCAGAAGATGACAGAAGGGAGGCAAAGAGCCCGTGTTTGGCGAATTTCGAAATGTCTAAAACCATTCATTTTGTTCTTTTGAACTTTCAGTCGCTGCGAGCTGGCATCGGGCGAAAAGATCAGTTACCGTCCAGTAGATGTTACCACACGCGTTGAGTTGTTGTGTTATTAGAAGATGAATCTGCGTGCAAGGCTGCCAAAGCTGCCCTAAAAATTACTTAAGAGGGATTAGATGGCTCAGCATATAAGGAGAGAGCCCAGCAGTACAAATCTAAAAAAGAACCAACTCTTGCTCGCCATTCAAATAGCTTCGGTTGTTTTATATTCTGGATAAAAATATTCGATTTTTTGACTAAGATTTCTGTTCTGAAAACTCTGAAAATGAATTTTTCGTACCTGTAAAAAACCGGTCACTTAAAATAATGACACCACTTGAACCAGGCCACTTGATCATTTTCTCAAATGAAACAATACTATTAAAGAATAGAACAACAGATCTTAACAAAACTGAAAACCCAACAAAGTGCAAAGTGTTGTGAACCTCGCAGGAAACTTTGCCATTTGTTGATTGGTTAGTTTCGATTGTAAATTTTATACGCTTTTCAATGTTTTCGGTTTAGTTGTTGCAAACTGAATTTTCGCAGTCTGTTACTGAATCTCTAAGAGTGTATCTAATAGAGAGGAGTCGATAGCACTTAAGTATTCATGTCAAACAGACCCTTAGTACTTGCATCACGAGAAAGCTACCAGTCCATTGTTCGTTATTTATTTTTAGAATGGTTAGTTTTCTTCTTGGTGGCCCAAGAAGAAGGTTAGACAATGTTGTAGAAAGCCGTGACCTGGTGGCAGCCGTGTGTGAAATCTCTTGTTACTTTCTTGAAACAACACGAAGTTTTATCTCCGTGCACCCCAAAAGAGCCTTGATTCTTACATCAGGAGGGATCTTTGTATCTGGAGCCACTACCAAGCGATATTTCTTCAATATTCGCGCCAACACTAGCTTCATTTCCATCAGAGCAAACCGCATACCAATGCAGTTGTGTGGTCCGTGACCAAACGGCATGTAAGTGTAGGGATTGCGTGACTGCTTAGCAGCTGGTGAAAAATGCTCTGGGTCAAATTTCGCCGGTTCGGGATAATTGGACGGATCTCTGTGAATACTGTACACTGGAATAAGTACCGGTGAATCCTTAGGTATCTTGATGCCTTTTAAAACACAGGATTTAGTACATTTGCGGGATGTCAGAAATGCTGAAAATAAATAAATAAATAAATAAGTGAATGAATGGATTCATGAATCAATTAATTAATGAACGAACGAACGAACGGAATGGAATGGAATGAATGAATAACGAAATACCTAAAACCTTTTTTTCTGCTCATCATCAAAGTGGCATGTGCCTCAAACATAGCACTCAAAAAAGGCTAGGTTATATTCGATTTCCCTAACATCTGATGTATTCCTTTTACAAGTAAAAAGTAGGGTCACTGTCGGGCTTGGGATAGTTGTATTATAGTTACTTGGCCTAATTACTTATGTGACTTTTTTATAGGTACACAATATGTGCAGAGAGCTGCATGAGCTTGCATTGTGGGTTCATGGCAGACAAAGGTGAAGCCGGCATATGCGCCAATTGGCCCATTAAGCTGGAGCTTATTCCAGTTTCTGTAGTCTGAAACGACTAGGAGTAATAATTGTAATCCTCCCTGGATGGGATGCTGCTCCATCGCAGGGCTCCCCCAGTAATAACTTCGCCAGTACCTCCTTATACAATTGGGCAGAGAGGGGTACTGCGAGAATACAGTGTATTGACCACTAACATAAATATGTCCCTGGCCAGCACCCCAACCCAGACCACTCGATCCAGAGATGAGCGCACTAACCAAGAAATAAGGTAGCCATCATGATAAGATAAGGAGTGACACTTAAAACAATACCTGGTGGATAGAGCCGGAGTGTCTCAGATATCACCTTGTCAAGGTATGGCAGCTCATTCACTGTTTCATAAGTCGGCAGCTGTTCCCCATCAGTCCACACCCTGTCAATTTCCTGCTGCAGTTTGTCTTGAACATCAGGGTGTGTAGCTATGTGGTAGGAGGTCAGACCAAGTGTGTTACTGCTAGTTTCATAGCCAGCAATAAGGAACACAAAACTTTGAGCAATGACTTCCATGTCTGTCAGCTTCTTTGACTCAGGGACATTTGGGTCATCTGAGGCTGCCAGCATTAAATCCAGCATGTCCTGTGATGCAATGATACAATTATATTATATAGATTTAGCAATGCCTAAAGGCAGAGATACTGGGCCAGGTTCTGAACAACCTGGCCCTGATTACAGCAAGTTGACAACCTGACATGAGCCTGTGATCCAATCAAAACCCACCACTTGGTCAATCAACTTTTAAAAAACAAAACGTGACCTCGATGAGCTTTAAACTTGAGCCCATAATATGGTAACATGATAACAGTCAGCAGTTACCTTGTTTTGACAGGTCACATTTCACCATAACATGGGTGTTCAACATCAAGGAGGATGCTGTAAACCAAGGCTGCATGTCTCTGTCAGCGTATTAGCTTTAGTAAGAGTGTAACAATACATTGAACTATCGATGCATCACAATGTTAATGCTGTGATAGTGATGGATCGATAGTGAAAATGAAATATCGATAACAATTGCGATAGTGTAATGAACTGTTGATAGTTTTGATAGTTTGTGTACTTCTAACATTTTACATGTAACTTGCTTTGAAAATAAAGACACCTTTTTCTACCCAGATAAAGGTAAAACAGAAACCTAAAACAATCTGCTTACTGCACCTAGCATTTTTAGTGTATAGATTCTTGAACCACCAATAGGGTCGCACCATCCCTGTGTTCCTCAGTACCTGTATTGACTACTACTTCTTAGATATTTCTTTAAGTGTATGGCATTAAGTAGGACTCCACTGTCATGGGTATGTGCCCACCAGCAATACCCCTAGACATGATAGCCATGAGAAATCAACTTGTGGGGTTCTTTTCTTTCCTATATGAGAATGGGGCTCTGCTTGGCTGCCGAAGCTCAGCCAAAAAATAACAACTTACTAATAATAACTGCAAAACGTTTGTACTGGGTGGAGAGATGGGACTGTAAAAGAAGTATCTTGTCTCAGACCACAATGCAATGCAGACTGTTCAATCTGTGTCCAGTGAGCTAAACATGGCCAGGCCACTACCCCATGGGGGACTTCCATACAAAACAGACAGGGCTATTCATCAGAAAATTTGAAACGAACCTGTAAGAGATATCAATTCTTACATAACACTCCATATTTTATGGCTCAACGCTCTGAAAAGAAATGCAAAAGCTCTCCACTGTGGACCATTCAAGGCTAAACACCCTAGGAGCTAAGACAAGGTATACAATAAGGGGTGCGACATGCACAGCTGTCAATCTTGTATGGAGTCCCTCCCCCCTCTGAGCACCATGCCTCCCACAATCTGTGTTATAGAGGTGGGGATTAAATGAATTCTGGTTTCTCTGGGACAAAGTAAACTGTGCTTAATCAAAAGGGCTGTGCATCCTATGTAGGTGTCTGTTTGAAAATGTCTTATTATACATGAAATCTGTTCTATTAAAGGGGCCTATTGGGCAAGTGAAAATGAGACGGTACCTGTCTGGCAGGAAAATCTACTTATTCTAGATGACTTGAGAGCACCTTATTTGAGCTCTGAGATGATCTGAGATTAACTAATAATAATAAGAATAAAAAAAATACCTTTCTAGACAAACTTGCATTTCCTGCTCTCTTCGTGTTCACCATTTCCTCAGCAATCTTGAGTAATGGCACACTGTTTGCCATCAGCAAGTTTGGAAACATAGAAATAACTCGAGTTCCAAATGGCATAACTGAAAGGACATTCAGCAAAATCCTCTCAAACATGCTTCTATTCATGGAATTACGAGCTGCCACAGCAACTGGATCATCAGGATTCTCTTGAGGGTTGGCCTCAATGCCAAATGCTGCTGAAATTATTACATCCATTGTAAGAGCTTGATGAAACCTGAAATGTGATTACACCTTATTAGTTACATCCAGTTCTAAGTTAAGTGGTGTTAATCGCATTGAGATTGTGACAAAAGCCATTCAAGTCAATACTGAAGTTATCTCCATATTAATCATAAAATAAATAATTTGGTGGCCTTACTTGATACGATAGAATTACAGCAAATACTTCTGGTCAATTATATGCTTACATAACCTAAGATATTGCAAGATAAACATTGCCAGTTCAACAAGCCAATAGGTTAAGTATTGTCAAACACTACTGTACATAAAAAGGGTAAGTTTCCAGTGACAACTGTGGTGCTGCATCAGTGGGGAATATATAGAGGATATTACATGGTGGTGAGAAGATATGAGTTTTATGTTTGAGTGGCAAGGACAATATCTCATGAGTGAGCGAAGTGAACGAGTGAGATATTGTTCTTGCTACTAGAACATAAAATTCATATCTTCTTGCCAACGTGTAATGTTCTTTTTATTATATGGAGGACAGTGTTCAACAAAAGCAAAAGGCGGGAATCGTGACGTCATTGAACGATACGACACTCACAAAGGTGACATACGGAATATATGCCACACAGGTCCTGGATGAAGTGGCATATGGAATCTATGAGTGGTTTAGTTCCCAGTAAAACAATTTCCTCCACATAATAATACAGGATAATTTGGTTTTATCAACTGGGCTAATAAGGTGAATTGGCCGCCACAAAGAGATTTGAAAGCTGACATTTTGAGCATTAGCCCTTTGTTGAAGACGAGTAATGTTAGCTAGTATTCTAAAGTATGTGTGGTTAATTAGAAGAACCTTCCTATTTGGAAAAAAACCCACATGTACAACACAAACTTTGAGTATGCTGTACAATTCCTGTACAACACAAAGATCATAGTTCACAATAAATGATTTAGAATTTCATCAGCCTACCAATATGTTTTTTTTAAGTGCAGTTTTAAGCTTCCTGTTATATAAGAGTTTGACAGTGATAAAGCTAGGCAACAAAGGGTAGCCCAGAATATTCATATTTTAAGGTGTGAGATCTTTTGTTTCTTGCAATTAGCCCAAGTGAATTGACTGAAATGTGGAGATGCCCATCCATAGGGAGGTGTCCATATATAATTTAAGGTTGGACTGTAAATAACATGATTGATTAATTGATTGCCTTGAAACTTCACTCTACACACATACTTAAACATGTCAACACTTTGTTCCTTGTCAGCAACCTCGCTGAGCTTCCGCATTAAAGTGTCACAACAGGAATTCAGTAAAGGCATCATCTGCTTCATCTTAAGACCGCTGAATGCTGGAGTCAGTGTGTTTCTGATGCGCTTCCACTTTTCCCTCTCTGCTCTTGTCATCATACTGGAAAATGGCTCAGGCAATTCTATATTAAAGGACTAAAATATAAACATCAATTGAAAGTATTTCAAAGCAGAATTCATTGCATTCTCAACTCCCTATAAAATATCTTATCGGCAATCTAGGGTTATTATAAAAGCAATAAAGTGGGTCACTTTCACTCTCTCCTCTTGTTTAATAATTGACCATCTTTACAGTGCTTCCCTATTTTTCAGAATGAAAATCCATTACAGGACACGTTACCACCAAGTTATTAATGCTCAAGATAAAGTAAGCATTGACGAGATTGATGATACTACTGTACCTACAAATCAAACAAATATTCAGGGTGCTAAGGAATCGAGGTAAGGGAAGGGTGAAATATCCAAATAGAGACTGGAGAGGACACTTCTGTACCTTGAGACGAAAATGCAAAAATGAATTTATTGTCAGATCTAGGGTAAAAAGACTATCAGAGCAAAATTGTTAAGTGTTACTTAAACCCAGCAGGAGGAGGGGGAGAGTACAGGTACTTCCTCGTAATAAGATGATGGCGATGTGCCACTAGATGGGGTCGCATTTTCACAACTGGCCTGACTATGATGGGGTTGCATTTTCAAGAGTTACTAGAATGGGGTCACACACTTCCTATATTTTGGGGATGAGGAAATTCTGGCAAGTGGAAATTTAAAAATGGGAATATCAACACTAAAAAAGTTGTTCTCAATCTCAATCCAGTTTTAATAATTATGTCACTTTATTTTAGAATAAATGTTACTCGACCCCTCGCTCTTCATGTTGGTTTTAGGTGGCCGTGGAGATAGTAACTTGTGGAATGAAATGGGTATGTGATGTAATAATGTGAAGCCTGCAAACTAGAATTTAAAAGTCATTCTCGTACTCAATCTTGTACAGTTACTTAAATCTAAAGACCCCTAATAATAATTAGGTAGGGGTTCTCTGAGGCCAGTGGCACACACCCAGCAAAAATTGGCCCAGGCACCCACCCCCTATGTATTTCTAACGTTAACTGAATGGTGACGCAATTTATATCCTTGCATATTTTTTGGCTATTTTTTGCTACTGTTTTTCTGGTTTATCTAGACTACTACTTTAATATTTTGTACATATGCACCTGGTATATCTCGTTTAACATTTTATTCATAGGGTTTCCCTAGTATGGTGCCGCAGCGTTCAGACCTATAATTTAATCACTGTTGGGGTATGGAGCAAATGTGATAAATCTACTGAAAATGATTTAAATCTAAGTCTACATCATTCTTACAAACATAAGTAAGCTTAAAACTTACAGGGCGATCACTGAAACAATCGAATTCCTTTACGAAAATGTCCTTCAACATCTCTGGATCTGCAACAACAAGGCATGGAATCCTGCCAAAAATAGCTGCCTGATAAACTCTGCCGTATTTTTGGTAGTATTCATCGATTTGTAGATGCATTTGTCCCTTGTGCCTCAGAACGTCCGGCAAGAGACCCACAAGCGGAAATGGAGTCGGACCAGGAATATCTCCGTACCACGTTTTCACTGTGCGATAAAATGCACAGATATACACAAACAACAAGATGGCCGAGGCAATCAAAATTGTCTGCCATTGAGAAAACGCCTGCAGAAATTCTGTCACAGCCATGTTACCAAAAGTACACACTGTAACCAGCGCAGAAAGCCTCTTGAGATATGGCAGGGCAGTAACCCCTCAGGGCAGATGAATTTTTGCAACGCAGCGAAATCGAACCTGATCGAAGAAATGTCGTGACGACGCCTAGCCTAGGCCTCCTCTCGTTTTCAGACTGTCTGTCTAAAAACGAGAGGAGGGGGACTGGGAGGATCACTTCCTTCCTCAGTGGACGACGCCTGTCATTGCGCCTGTCATTACGCTAGGGTGTCAGCTTTCATCCGCGTGTCTGTGTCGCAAGAGTAGCTAGCGTTGTTTCATCATTCGCTGTAATTCGAGTCATCGCCTGACAAGGACTGTGAGCCATCTCAAAGTATGATCTTCCTCGGCATGACCATGTCCGTGACTGCCGACCTTCTGACCGAACTCCTTATCCCGCTGTCAATCGCTGCTTGACTCAAGTGTCGTGTCTCGTCGAGATTTGCAGTCTTTGCTGGGAGTAATGGCGTTCGTGACAGCCTGCGTTTGTCCTACTCGCATCTTCATGTCTAGCCTCCTCAACACCCTGCGGACTCACTCCTCTTCTCGTTTCTGTTCTCTCATCCCTGAAAACAAGTCTGATTTGCGGTGGTGATGCCATTTCGTCCCAACCTACAATGGTGTCTCGCTGATCAAGACCAACCCGTGGATACATGACCCCCTTTCATTCTCTACTGACGCATGCGGTTCTGGCGCCGGAGGTTACTTCAATGGGAACTTTTTTCACACCCCATTTCCTCACCTCATCATATTGTTATATGGCCACGATATTAACATCTCGGAGCTACTCGCAATCATGGTGGCTTTAAAGCTTTGGGGCACAGCCCTTAGCGACCAGCGTGTAATCACACACCTGTATCTTGTGACAATGAAACCAGTGTCTTTGCCCTGAACTCCGGTCGTTCTCGCACTCCAGGCATGCAACGCTGCCTTCGCGAGATATGGTTCTTGTCCCCTGCCTTTGATTTCGAGATCACGTACCAGGTGTCTCCAACACAATCGCTGACCACTTAAGCCGCTGGCATCTTTCTCCCAGTCACAAGGCTCATTTCAAGGCTCTGACATTTGGCATCTCAACCACCTTCATCCCATGCCCTCCAGAGTTGTTTAATTTCGACATGTCCTTTTGAATACGAGTCAAGCTAATCGTTCTGTCTTCGCCTGTCTTCAGGTTTTGCCACTACAAACTCTGGAAGAGGTTCTGTGAATTCCTTACTTCAACTTCAGGCCTTAGTAGGGGACACCCAGGGTACCATGCATAATCTCCGCTCGCAGTAGAAAGCCTTTCTACGATTCTGTCACGCCTTCCACTTGATTCCTGTGCCTGCTTCTTCATCCACAATTTCCTGTTTTCTTGTTTACCTTTCGCAGCGTACGTCATCGTATCGTCATATCCTTAACCAATCTCGTACCCAGAGCCCACGTGCCTTTTGGTCAGCACCAAGACACGGAACTTTGGAATAATCAATTTTCAGAGACCAAGATTTTAGGACTTCCGGTTTCATGGCGCATGCCTGGCTTGGTTTACATGGCGAAGCTTTCTTATCTGCGGCCTTTCGGTCGGGTAGTAATATTACTGTAGCTCAAGGTAGGTGTTTATTTATTCACCTGGGTAGAAAAACACACGTACTGTGAGAATAAAGTGTCTTGACCAAGAACACAGCACAATGACCTCGGCCAGAACATAGACCCAGATCCCTCGATCAATCTACACTCCACTGCCAACTTCGTTCCCATGCCCATTTCTTCTTACGTGGCGACAGGCCACAGGAACGAGGCTGCTCCAGAGCGCTAACAGTAAATAGCCAACGTGTGTCATGTTACCCAAAAGCCCTGTGATAATCTTTTTGTCGTTTGTATTGTCAAGTAAGTTTTAGTTCCTCAAATGCCCAGAAGAATGAAGTAATATATCAAACTAACCAAACACCGTGAATAAAAGGAGTAAGTTTCTAAAGAAACTGTGGCACTGCGTCGGTGGGAGTATTACAAGATAATTTGGTCTTTCTGTATATCAAGAACACAACCCACAATTCCTCGATACCTCTGGCGGAGGGCTAACGCTCGAAACGTCATCTTTCGAATCTCTTTACGGTGGCCAATTCACATTATCAACTCAGTTGATAAAACCGAATTATAACGAAAGACCGTGCTTTATCGCATCTCCAAACACCGAGAAGAGAGTTGGAAATACAACTTTTAAGAGCTTCAAGGTGCTTGGAAATGGGCTCAAACACTGTCTTGAGTTCCTGACATAACTTCTCTAAAACTGAGGAGCAAACGGAAAAATAAAATCGTAAAAATCTACACTACTTAGAATCAGAAATCGAAACAGTGTCACGGTCATGATGCCGCCATGATGTTGTTTGTTTAAACGTCATGAATTGTTAATGAGTTTAAGGAGTATCATTTATCTCGTACGGCCATTGTTGAGAGAAAAGAAAGCATCCTTACTTATTTTTAAAGGGGGTAAGTTTCTAAAAAAACTGTGGTGCTGCGTCGGTGGGAGTATTACAAGATAATTTGGTTTTATCAACTGAGTTGATAATGTGAATTATTGTTTGGGTAGATTCCGAATAAACTGGACGAAAAATATAAAACAAACAGCGGTGATAAAAATATTAAAAACATGCGTTTTATAACCTTGACGTTTCGTATGCTAGTCAACATACATTTTCAAAAGTATAACCGTTACAATATGTTTATCACCGCTGTTTGTTTTATATTTTTAATCAAGCTACGATGGCCGAAGACCAAGAGTTTATATGGACGAGAAATTCTTGGTTGTTTAACGGAAATTTCATTTTTTGTAATCAAAAGAAGGACGGCAGCAATTTCAGCTTAGCGATGTAGTGATATCAACATATACATTCTTCTTACACAGCATTATGTATATCAATCCATTTAAAACTTAACCTCGTTCCCAGGGTTCCTCATCTTTCCTCCCGTCTCGCTCTGGGAGCTAGGGTAGAAAGATGAGAGACCCTGGGAACAAGGTTGAAGTTTAACGAAGTTTTCAAGAGCTCAGACTCGTTCCTTTTCTTTCATACCCACTTCAAGAACAATCCCTACTTCCCCTGCTGTCCGGTATAACAGACGTTACAACTTTCCTACCCCTCCCCTCTGGAAAGACGTACTTACTTTTGGCTTTGGCCATTGACCACGTGGGTAACAGACAGCCAATGGACTTAAATCGAGTCATCACAGTGGACTTTACACCTCCCAAACGTACGTTTTATTGGTAAGAGTGTTATAAGAAGCAGTTTAGCAGTAGCCTGAAAACTAGTTTTGACATTTTTCCTTCCCCCTCACAGCATAGTCTAGTACTTTTTATCCATACTTGTGTCCAGCATCTCTCTTACTCTTCATTCTCTTTTAAAAGAGAACAGTTAGGAATTAGTTCCCATTCTACTTTCAGTCAGGTCTTCTCTGAAAAATTAGTAATACGTTCAGAGCGGAAAAACCTAAAAAACCTGCGAAAGTTGTGTCTGTGCGCCAGGCCCCAGTTGTGAAAAAAATGGCGGAAATTTCGTCGATCGTGTAAACAAAAAAGATTGCGAACTTTGTACGATTTCCTGATATTCCCGAAAGCAGCAACATTTTTAATGGAATGCTATTGTATTGTTTTCGTATAAAATCAATTTTTTGGGACTAAATTAACGTAAAGACGGTTTCAGAACCCTTTATTTTACCTCGGTATACAAGAAATGTCGTTGCGAAGACACATTTTATCCACAAAAGCTCTTTACATAGGTAGGGGAAGACTTGTTTTCTAAAGAGTGAAATGCCGAAAAAAAAATCATGCTTGCCCTAGTATAAATCAATCAACCGACCGACCCTATTGCAGTCCGCCGCTCATTCCAGCCTTTGGAAACGATTGCAACTTGCATTATTACCTGAGCCCGCAAGTAGGGCTAGGGTTGCGCAGAAAGCTACGCAGTACGTTTTTTTCGCTCTGAAAGTAATACGCATTTTACAGTTGTGTGCCTAGCTAGTTACCTGGCCTTTGAATGCAAGCGAGAATGCAAGTGACCTTGCTTTGATAAGATTTTGATGCAGACCTCTCTGCATAAGGACGATGGCGCGAAAATTTTCTAACATTTTTTCTGAAAATTTTACCATTAGTGAGGTCAGAAATGTAAAAAAAAAAAATGGGTGTCACTGACTTTGTTTTGGAGCGAACATGCCCGGAAGAACACCTAAATCTGAGTAAAACGAGCTTCGTTAGTGAATATGGCCACAGTGGCTGCATATCCCAAAGTATTGCAATTAGAGCTTTGAAGAGAAATGTTCTCTGATAAATATGGCTTAAATGAACCTATTAAGCGAATTTAGACAGCTGGTGAGGTTTCTCAAAGAACAAGTTCGCATTTAGCGACCACAATTTCACGCGCCTTGCAGCCGCATGTTGGCAGGATTCGATGTCTCGCGGACAAAAATCGTGACTTTTTTTACCTTCTAGCGTTGAGTTTTTGCAGGAGCCATAATCAGGGACGGAGACCGTAAGTCTTGGGATCCGCGCGGACCCATGATATGGGACAATTTTTCTATTTTTAGAACAAATTGCGCCATCATGACGTCAAATTTCCGCGCTGATCCACGCACGTGTCTTTGGCTCTCGCGTGGATGTTGTCACGTTGCGTGATTAAATGGTGAGAGTTGCGAGATTCTCTTGCCGATTTCACAGCTATGTCAGGGAATAATGCAAAGAAGAAGAACCAGGGCTCTTCTATGTACTTTTATGCTCTGATTTAATGGAAAAGGAGTGTTTTTCAGGGTCGAGAATTTCTTTAATTTTGCGCTGTGAATGAACAAAATCCGCTCACCGGCTAGTTATACGCGTAAACTTTTGTGTTTGTTCCGTAGAGAAAAGTTCTGTAAGAAAACTGTTTACTCCGGTATCGAGTTAATTTGTGAGTTTGCCAAACAATGCTTTATCATAACCAAAACCTGTTTTTGATACTTTCTTGTTGTTTCTGCTCGTTTGGCTGCTTTGCGAAAGTTTTTGAAAGTCCGTCGACGCGTACGAGTAGCTTATTTGCATAGTGCACCGCGTGCACTTTCAAGTCCGAGTCGGTGTTTTCAGATTGTCAACAAATCGAGACAAAGATTTGTTTCGTCGTCTTTTGTGCTGAGATGCTACAACAATTTTCACCAACGTTCGCTAAAAAGCTACTAACATCATGTGTGTTTCTTTCACATAGTGAAACTTTACACGGCGAAAATAAAATAGACAAGGAGTTTTGTCTCAATCGAAAAAATCTAAATCTTTATTCCAGTTGATTAAAAGCGTCGTCGTAACTTTTCTAATTATTTTTGCTGTATTCAAATATTTTCAGCTAAGCTTTTAACATGTTCTAAAACATAAATCAACCTTAAACATATTGAAAAACTAGAGATATTATATGAGTTCGATGTACGTTTTCACACCAAAGTGCGAAGTCCAAATTCTCATATTTTACTTGCTGTGCAAAACACGCATCAGCGAGCGCTCTTATTCATCGACAACAGAATGAATCTATTGGATTTTTACACAAACAAAACTAAGCAGCATCTACAGACATAAATCTATCGTCACTTATTGGGCCTAAACGTTGCTATATCCAAACATATCCAACTAGTTTTTTTTCCCGTGTTATGGAAAAGCTGTTAATCTTCTTCATAGGTGAAATTTAGGTTAGAGTAATGTAAAGTTCTTGTAAAAGAAGCAGCGGAACTCAACTTGGTCAGCAATATAAAGCGGGACATACCTAAATTCGGCACTGCGTTCACTCAACTGGATCAACTTAAGACGAAAATACTTAAGCAATATTCCAACAGCCATAAAAGCGTTGAGTTGTGGGCCAAAAGCTTAACGAGTTCGGAAATTTCGGACGCCATTTCCCCTACGCGACATCCGCGAAAATCCTCGCAGCAATGTACGCGCGTGTGCCCCAGGCGATGGCGCAATTTGTTCTAAAAATAGAAAAATTGTCCCATATCATGGAGCCAACCCCAATACTAGAAATGGCGCGCGCTTACGGTCTCCGTCCCTGATTATGGCTCCTGGTTTTTGTTTATTTTTGGACAATGTGGAGATAATTGTAAATAAAATCTGTTTCTGAAAAAAAGTAGGGGTCACCGAGCGTCCAAGGTCGTTAAATCCTAACAAAGCTATGGCAATGGCCATCTGCCCTTTATCATTGTTCATCGCGCTCGATGCATGACGTGGGATGTGAATTTGCATGCGCAGTAAGAATACGCAGAAACAATTAGCGCGAACGTCCTTAAATGCCAAATAGTTACCATAAGAACGACTTAATTTACACAACAAAAACAGTAAGGTATTTATCAAAACAAGGTCTCCTGCAGCCTCGCTGAACAATAGTCTATCATAAAGTGCGAGGGTTTATAAGACTAGCGGGGACTGGGACGTCTTTGGGAGTGTTGAGTTCGTCGGACGCAAAAGGCCGACTGAAAGTACTTTATAGT
>CM042755.1:25864373-25866050 GCA_022496165.2 Catalaphyllia jardinei
GTTAGCGAGGCTGGAGGTGACCTTGTTTTGATAGAACTCACTGCTTTTGTTATATCGAAATAAAGTTGTTTTAATGCTTACCAGGGGCTTTCACATGACAAAAGCAGAGAGGTCTGTATCAAAGCAAGGTCACCTCCATCCTCACTGCTATTAAAAGGCCAGGTCACCCAGCAAACGACTGTATAAATGGTCTATTTGGTGATATTGGTTTTTAGGGAGGGAGAAAAACTGGGTACCAGGCGAAAAACCCTCGGCGCAAGGCAAGAACCAATAAAAAACTCAACCCACGTATGGCACTGGGCCGGAATCGAACCCAGGCCACATTGGCGATAGGCAAGCGCTCTCAGCACTGCGGCATCCTTGTTTCCCAAAAACCTCTCGCTCACTTGCCGTACAATCATTCTCGAGCTATGTTATTGCTATTGCATTCTGTGATCTGTTCTTTCCCCGAATACGTCTAATGTTAAACTTTGTCTCGCTACAGTAACTTGTGAAGCGGTGAATAACTGCTCTGGACATGGAAACTGCAGCAAAGTAAATACTTGTGAATGTGAAAGTGGATTTAAAGGATCGTTGGATTGTTTATCGGGTTTGTTTTCTTCTCCCTTTGTTTAATTTACTCTTCTGAAACTCTCAAATCACTGTTTTACTCAGACTCTAAATGTTTGTTGTGCTTTTCTTTTACTTTTAACAAGTTTCCTGTGAAGAAGTGGGCAATTGTTCTGGACATGGAAATTGCTCTGGCCCAAACATGTGCGTTTGTGAAAGTGGATTCAAAAGTGTTGGTTGCTCACAAGGTATTTTTTTTTATCTATGCTCAATGCAATTAAGTTTTAATGAATGTTAACAGAACCCATCGTGTGACATGCTTCTTCTTTTTGTTCATCTAAATTCAAACAACTTTCTGTATTAAGAAATAGAACACGTGTACCGCGTTTCTATTAAGTTTTAATGTAAATCTGCTAGCGTTCTATCTGCACAAATGCCGTTCTCTCTTCTGTTGTAGATAGTGAGTAGCGTAGAAGCGCGCTCTTGTTAATGAAATGACACCCTCGTCCTCGTGTTTCCGAGGTGTCGGTGCCCTCGTCAACTATCACGCGTTGTTGTTCACCACTAGTTTTTCTCCGATTCTTATTGGTTTAAATTGATCACGCGATGACGCGATAGTGTTCATCCGCGTAGAGACACTATCAGCCCTTATAGTTCACCACTAAATTTTCTCCGATTCTTATTGGTTTAAATTGATCACATGACGCGATAGTGTTCATCCGCGGAGGGCCACTATCAGCCCTTATAGTTCACCACTAAATTTTCTCCGATTCTTATTGGTTTAAATTGATCACGTGACGCGATAGTGTTCATCCGCGGAGGGTCACTATCAGCCCATAGTGCCCGTCCGCCGAAAATACCCGGATGGATAGTAGTCGTCCGCCGGAAATACCCGGATGGATAGTAGTCGTCCGTGAAAATTTTGTTGTAAACAAGCGGGTTTCGTCGAAAATAAACAACTGAAATTGTATTAAGGGCTTTTGTCTGTTTTATTTTTCATATCTTATATTTGGCTTTCCCGGCTTTCGTATCGAAATCTTGAAAATAGTTCAATTGAAGTCTAATTGATTTTTGAACTAGCGTGCGGAAGAAAATTTAGTCGTGAACAATAAAGACAATAGAGTGTTT
>CM042755.1:25868091-25883091 GCA_022496165.2 Catalaphyllia jardinei
GCGATGCTCTACCAACTGAGCTATGAAGCCACACATTGGGAGCTAGGGAAAATATGAACTCAATAAATTGACCTAGCTCCCAATGTGTGGCTTCATAGCTCCCAATGTGTGGCTTCATAGCTCAGTTGGTAGAGCATCGCACCGGTATTCGCGGAGGTCATGGGTTCGAATCCCGTTGAAGCCCTGATTTTTTTCAGGCTCCTTCTTTCCAATTGCTTAAATTGGAAAATTTACTGCGAGGATCATACTTCACTTGCCGAATCACTGTTTATATCGCGGCAATTGTAGCGGCCCTAATGTCTGCTCATGCCACAGTGGTTCTAAAGGATTAGACTCCTCACAAGGTAGTTTATTTGTATTTTCTCAAACTCATTATTTGTTATTGACCGGCTGTATATTAAAAGCTGCGACCGAGGTCATTTTCAAGTCCGAGGTCACAGTTTTTCACTATACCGACCCACCCCTTTTTTTCTTTCCGCGGTAACTTGGCTTACAAGAGGGTTTGTTTACACAACTTTTCCGCACCGTCTACAAAAATGTCTAACCAGCGAGTAACTCAGATACTAGAAAAAAGAAGATGTATTATTAAAGAACAGATTTATTTCGAACTAGTTTATGTTAGTTGCATTAAGTTCATCAGTTAAGTTCTCTAAGAATGTTATTTTTTCGGTGAAGAATTTCGTTTGAAAGTTTGAATTAAGTTTTACTACAAAAACATTTTTTTGTCAGCAGTTGCGAATCACTCGAAATTGGACTTTTACCGTCAATTGAGTGGCAAATAGCAAGAAAATTCGTGACGTGTACTCCTTAGAAATTTTCTCAAACACAGAAACGATCAGAGAGGTAAACTTGACTGAAATTGACTTCCGCCCGCTGTGGCGGTCTGGATGAGAAAATTCCGCCCGCACCAGGAACCAATCAGATTGCAGGATTTGAAGTTGTTGAATTCCGCCCGCTCACGAGCTGAGAAAAAGATAAATTACGTAATGTACCTTTTCCCACAGAAAAATCGCGCGTCTTCTGAATTATTATATAAAAGCAATAGACCACAAGTTTTTTTATGAGTTATAGGCTGATAAACCACTTGGGATGTTGGTAGAACGCTCGCGTGGTTTATCAGCTTTTAGTAAATTCTCAGCTCCGACTATTGCATTTCAAGCTTTTTGATTGGCTAAAAGACTCCGACTATGAGCCAATAGTCGGAGTTTTAAGTCATATGGAAGAGTGCGCCAAGTTTAGAATTTTTCGCTTTGTAAAATTGTGGAAATAAAAATCGGCGACAAAACCCGGTTTGAGAATTTACTAAAACAATTATTCCATTCGCCCTTGTTGGATATGAAGTGATTATAACCAACTCGCGCTACGCGCTTGTTGGTTATTCTATCACTTCAGATCCAACGCGGGCTTATGGAATAATTGTTATATAACCCATAGAAACTTGTGGTCTATTGCTTAAGTGTTCATATGAGAGGTCGGGCTGGCCCGGTTACCAGGATGAAAAGCTTTCTCATTTGAACACTCCAGCCCGGTGACTGGTGACTGGTGACATAGCGGCCAGAATGGCTTAACTTTGATCTTGTATATATTTCCACTTTAGGAGTACGCACAAGTTCACTAACAATGAACGAGAAATTTCAATTGAACATTTCGAGTTCATTGTTAGTGAACGAGTGCAGGTAAATCCCGATAATTCACGAACAATGAGTGCGTTAACATTTTTAACATTCAAATTGAATACACTGCAAACAAAAATCGTTAAACTTTGAGTCAGCCGAAGCCATGATGTAATGACAGTGGTGTATTGAATTTACACCACGATAATGACGTCAAGGAGGTTGTTGCGTCACAGCCCATTGTCACGTGGTACGAATCAACCAATCAGAAAATCGGAATTCGTACAGTGTAGGAAAGTTGAATAATAAGTTACAAGAGTCCACAAAAGTATGACAGTCGAGGACAATACAAGTCTATGTTTCACCATTTTAGATGCGTTTCTTGAATTCATCCCGGCTGACCGGGGGGAGAGGGGGGGGGGGGGGGGGAGAACGGGCTCATATATGAAGAGGTCCTAAATCTCTTTATGAACCTCATGCTATAAAGTTTGGCGGGTGTAATGTTGCCATGGGTTACTACAGTTCATGTCAACGTCTCTTTATTTCGCATGTTTTATTTTGTAGTAAGAAGTCTCTGAAAAACAATACGAGCTCACAGAAACAGAATGACATACTTTGTACAACTCTTTTTTTTAAAAAAAAAAAAATAGAAGGTGCGTTGCTTAGTTTTAGATCTAATATTTCAATATGCTTTTTCATTACACAGTAATCTGTGAGGCCGTAAACAATTGTTCAAATCACGGAACCTGCGCTGGACCAATCTTATGCACTTGTGAAAGAGGTTTCCATGGAGCTGATTGCTCGGAAGGTACATAGATGAGACATTTAACAAATACAATGCGATGATAAATGTTCTCTAAGGAAGTACTGCATACTAAAAACCAAGAACAAAGATCCCAGCTAGTGGACTCACGAGCGGAACGCGACCGCATTCAGCAGTTCCTCTAGAACTTAAAAGTGCCTTGAATTCGTAGAAAACGAAGACTGAACTGTATTTTCGATTTGGTGTAGAATATAGCATGAAAAAGCGGAAATGTTTACATCTGAGAAGGGCGGTAACTGCGCTGGAAACACAGCACTAAGACATACGGGATCTATAATTTATGGCCTTGGTCACAACAAGCTCGAGATTTCAATCAAAAGGAGAACCAATAATCTTACATTGTTTTAGTATAAATGTATTTTAATTAATCCTCATGACAAAGAAGCTTCAGCCATTTGGTTTACAACTGCGCTAGCTGATGAGCGGTGTCCTCATAATGTACGATCAATCCGTCTATGAAAGTCCTGACGACCCCTCCATCATTACCGTTTCGGGATTTAGCTGGTGGATCACTATCTTAAACTTTCTATTACATTTTAATTGTTTGTATTTTCATTTCTTTCAGAACTGCATTGCGAAGGTCTTGTAGGATTAAGCAAAGAAGCTGTTGCTGGGATCTCAACTGGAAGTTTCTTGTTTGGTTTACTTTTGTGTATTCCTTTTTTTGGTTACTGGAAGAGAGAGTACAGGCGTCGACGTAAATTGTTTAGCAAGCAAGCTGACACATTTGCCCTCAAGGCCTTCGAAAACCAGGCTCACTTAGCAGCTCCGCCCAATGGCTAGGAACAAATCAGTACTGATGCGAAGATGATGGAAATGATGATGATGAGGACAATCAAGATGATGACGTAGAACTAAGTCGACGATCATACGTTATGACTTTGTCTATGTAACTATATAACAACGTTACTTATTTGTGCTCGATCGTATAAGCTAAGACATAACCAATTTAGCCGTAGGAGCTTTTAATTAGGAGAAAACAAGTGTGAAGTGACCTCGTTTCGCTTAGGGTTGTAACCAACAGCTCCCACATGTGTTGTGTGAAGCTAGTGTTTAAAGGGGTGCTTTGCACCCGCTTTGGCATTAACAGGCATAATGCATTGGGGTTTTTTCAGTTCTATTTTAAGCCTGAAGGCTACGCTATGCTGATGAGGTTCAACGAGGCCAAAACAGCTGTCCATGGCTATCACTGCCCGTGTCATATGGATGTGCGCACGCTTAAATTACTGGCCAGACCGTGGGTTGTTGTTTTGTAAATGCTGTGTCGCGTAGCACTATGGACACAAATGATGTAACAGAGAATTAACTCTGAAGTGTAAATTTTAGTGCTAATTGAACCCATGAATAACCCACTGGACGTTAGCCCTAGTGAAGGGAATCAAGGAACCACACGAGGTAACGAAAAAATCTTTTGACCTCGGTGGGAATCGAACCCACGGCCTCCGGATTAGATTTACCGTTACTCTGCCGACTGAGCTACGAGGTCGGACAGAGAAAGTCGGGGTCGATTTAGATGGTGAATCGCGGCACAACATTCATATGTACCCTTACTTTCTCTTCGCCGCGACTGGAACTAGCGTGAGCTAATGGGAGGAGACTTTTCCAATGCAAATGATTTGCTTCCATTGCAAGCTGGTTCCAGTCCAATACCGACTGTAGAGAAAAATGGTCTATTTTACAATGAGCATCACTTACGTTTTCAATCGCCCCCCTCCTACCCCCGGACCTAGCTCTTTCGATCCGGATTCAAACGGACTAATTATCAGATCATCGTATTGCGCTTCTCAATAGAGATATCGTTGTTATTAGTCATCCGGAAACAATAGTGCTACATCGTCGACCAGGAGATTTTCGAAACAAAATATGTTTCAAAGAGCTTAACCCAGCATACGTATCAATAATTCAATTTATATCCCCAAAAATTACACTAAAAAAACTTAAAACGAGAAAATTATATAGCTTTCCTGATATAGTGCCGCTTGTGTTTTACCAGGATTTTTTTAAAAGAAATATATGTGCTTTAACCCCTCTGTGAAAGTGCCAGTGTTTGTTTGGCTTACTTAATTTGTGTGATGTTGATATTTGTTTACACTCTGAATTAAATTGAATTCTTATACCTCCCAACTCAAATACTTTTTCCGATTGGAGAAAAACGCCTCACGTGTGGTGGATCAAAACTCATTAACTCCCTAGGGAAACAACAACATGAACTTTCTACTGGCACGTGATCAGGTCATGCTTCTTGAAATCGCAGCAAATTTGTGAGACAGCCTAGAGATGCCCTAGGCAAAGAAAAAGCCCACGCGTAAACAACCGTTGTCGAGACTCGCTAAGACAGGGTGGAGGGACTCCACCCTCGTGGGCTACAAGGAACTTTCTTTTTTCCATTTATTGTTTAACTGAGAATTTTCAAAGATTTTATATCATAAATTTTACATTTATAGGTTTTTTGATACTTTTACCGTGACGTTTTGAAGGCAAATGTAGAGGTGCCCTGAGATTTCTGAAAAAAAAAACATTTGAAATCCATGATGGCGGATCCAACATATATTGAACGTTAGGTAAGTAGCTAACATTTTTATATCCCGCTGACTCACTTATATGTGATAAATTGCAGAGTACTTTATACCATGTTAAATTGCACTTTCATTTATATATTTAGACCTCGCATTTAGTACAAAACTGCTCCAATAGCGCTCCCATGACAATGTCACAAGGAAGCATGCACTTTCACGTTTCCTTGGTTCTTGAAACTATACGAAGATTTATTTCCGGGCTCCCTAAAGTCGCCTTGGCTTTTACGTCAGGAGGAATCTTTGTATCCGGTGTGACTTCCAAGCGATATTTCCTTAACATTCGTGCTAACACCAGCCTTATCTGCATTTTCGCAAAGCGTATTCCTATACAGCTGTGTGGTCCGTGACCAAACGGCAAGAAACTGTAGGGATTGCGTGACTGTTTGGCTAAAGGTGCAAAGCGCTCTGGGTCGAATTTCTCCGGGTCTGGAAAAACTGCGGGGTCTCTTTGTACACTGTACACAGGAATAAGAATGGGTGAATCTTTAGGTATCTTGAGGTCTTTAATGACACATGTTTTGGTACAGGCGCGGGAAATCATGAATCCTGAAATAATAAAATGGTGAGATTAGCCGTAACAGAGCTGATCCCAGGGGAGCACCCTGTATGGTAGGGGTATCCGGGTGAGCCGCTGGGACATGGGAACCCTTACCTTCACTAGACCACGATCAGCTTGATTTTCCAACCCTATTCTACACTGGGCACCATAAACCCCTACCCTTTCCCAGGATAGTTATTTTCCACGCAGAAAAGTTATCACTATGGTTGTCCAACATACCCTAGCCAAACCACCTCTCGTATAAAGCCACTTAGCTTTCAAGTGTAAGTTTCTGTTATAGAACCCCAGGTAAAGGACCCTGTTTTGTTCTGTTGTGTTCTAGACTAAATTATTCACAGACTGACCACTTTCCTAATAAAATTTTACCCACTTCTAGACCAAGACTGTCTAATATTACTACCCCATCCCAGACTAAACTGCCTGAAAAGCGTACCCTTCACAGCGTCATATACCGATATAGCCCAACTAGGCCTGTTCCAGATGCTTAGTTAGAAGTTGGAGAGCCGCTTGTATACAACCGACATCTTCGAAGAACAAGTGCAAAAAAGCGAGAGGCTTGGCCCTGACCGTAGTCCGCTCATTCGCCTGTTTCCCCTTTCGCTCGCTCCCACAAATCGACCAGCAGAAACCGAGAGCCTGGAGCGGGCTAAGATGTAAGCTAGCATTGAGGAAGGGTTAGGTCACACTCTACGCGTCGAGAGAAGGGTACTAGAGCAGCGAGAAAACTCGCTGACAGTGAACAGGGGGGTTAGAAAGCTCGCTCCTCTCGCTCTCTGGCTCTCGGATCCGTTCTCGTGGCTTTGCCGTTCGCGCGCATGTGGTTCAAGGTGTGAATTCCCTCTCGGGCTACCAAGAAGGTTTTAGTGTTAACCAATTAGCAGCGTATGTGGTAACTCCCCAAACAATGTATTTATCCTTCACTTCCTTACCTGGGTGGGAGGCGCGGTGGCCTCATGGTTGGTGCGCTCGTCTCCGAAGCGAGCGGTGCAGGTTCGAGCCCTGGCCGGGGACATTGTGTTGTGTTCTTCGGCAAGACACTTTACCCTCACAGTACCTCTCTCCACCCAAACGTAGAAATGGGTACCGGCGAATTTAATGCTGGGGGTAACCCTGCGATGGACAAGCATCCCATCCAAGGGGGAGAAGAAATACTCCTAATCGCTTCACGCCACGGAAACCGGGATAAGCTCCAGCCTAATGGGCCACTTAACTCGTATGCAGACTTCACCTTTACCTTTACTTCCTTACCTGGTGGATAGAGCCGAAGTGTCTCAGATATCACCATGTCAAGGTATGGCAGCTCATTCACTGTTTCATAAGTCGGCAGCTGTTCCTCGTCAGTCCACGCGCTGTCAATTTCCTGTTGCAGTTTGTCTTGAACGTCAGGATTTGTGGCTATATGATAACACGTGAGACTCAGGGTTCCACTGCTCGTTTCATATCCAGCAGCAAGGAATATGATGCTCTGTGCAAGGACCTCCATGTCTGACAGCTTCTTTGACTCCGGGACGGAAGGGTCGTCTGAGGCCGCCAGCATTAAGTCTAACATGTCCTAGGAAAATTCAATGAATATTAAGGACTATAACGTCCCGAACACACTACTGACGCAGCTTTATCTCTATACGGTTAGGCCTACCGTCCACACTAGGGGGCGAGCAGGGAGCCTAAGCACGTGCGCTTTTGAGACGCGGACGGCAACCGGAAGTGAGCTATTTTCACTTTTAACTTACCCTCACGCAGCTACATTCACATTGCTAAGAATCGTTTCTCCTTTAGAGATGAGTAGTATAAAAATCTGGGAGACCATACGGTCTTAGCACGCGAAGTATTCTCTTCCGGTTGCCGTCCGCGTCTCAAAAACGCGCGTGGCCAAGCGAACCGGCAATTAGTCGCAAGTGAACGCAAGTTCAACTTGCGTAGAGACTTGCGTTGGGTGGCTAACGGACTCGCAAGTTTCCTTGCGAATGCACGCAAGTCGCAAAAAAGAAACATTTTAAGGCAAACTATTCTCAATTTCATTGGCTACTGAAAAATAGGTTAATGGACTTCACTCAACTCAAGTTGCGTTGACTTGGGTTGGGTGGCCAAACGGAGAAAAACGTGATTTGACTTGCGTGCAAATTTGATCTCGACCAAAGCGAGGGCAAGTCAGCGCAAGTGCACGCGAGTTTTACTCGAGTCTGCTTGCGACTCCGTTTGGCCAGGGCCTAATATTCGGTCACGGAAACGGAGCTTTTACAACGGCCTTCTACAAACCGGAAGAATCCAAAAATACTGGCTCTCAGTTTCAGCGTGGACGGAACACATTTTGAAAACAGAGCTTTTCAAAAACAATAACATCAAAATAATAATGTGATTTCCCTGTTTGAGTATTCTTCAATTACAAATTCAAAATGAACAGTGAATGTTTTGTTTTCAGATTTCTCCGGCGTAATGTGGACGATAAAAAATGATGGACTTTCAGAGAGAAAACACCGTTCTCAAACAGTGAGCGTGGCGTGGAAAGGCCCTTAAAAGTTAGGAAGAAATTTACTCGTGTTGCCAGAGCGTTTCTCGCGGATCTTAAAGACTTCCATACGTGTTTCTATAACTCGATGAAAACTGTACTCTGGAAACAGTTTTCTGCTGCTTGAATAAAGCATGAACGTGAAGGAAATTTAGAAGAGCAAACGGTTGAAACAGCTTATAATACACTTTGTAACGACTATATCACTCCCACTCCATAATGACCCATTCATTTCTTTAACCACTACCTAACTTCTACATAAGGCAGTCTGTCAATATTTGGAAATGGGATGAAGCAAATGAGTTAAGAAAATCATAAAACGTTCAATAATTATTGCAGCATATACTTTATCGTCATATAAACGAGATGCTAATGTTTTGCGATTTTCTAAGAAGGTCTAGATAGAGTGCTGATAGATCTCGAGAGGATGAATAGTAACAAAACACCTTTATTCACTTGTACGTTTATTATTCTTTTCATTGTAAGAGAGTTAATTACCCGTAGAGGCCTTCCTACCAAATGAAGCTAATTTTAGATCACTTCCCCCTTCAGAAATCCTAGGAGTGTCTAACGGCACCCAATCCTGTGATGAGAATTTACTCACATGGACAGCTCAAGAGACTTAATATGAAGTGTCCTCTGCCACGAATGCAACAACGCAACGCGCGTGGTAGAATCTTCTCGAGCTGGGCCATACGGGAGAATAACTCTCTTATTATTACACGACTAAGTTAGTTTAGAGGGCCGATAACTAAAATCAGCCAATCAGATTGCTCCGTTGCCGGTCCAATATTCTCTAAGTATTGGACCGGGCACTGTCCCGAATGATCCCGCACGAACATTTTCTCGTAGTTTTGCTTCTTTTCTTTTTCTAAAAGTATTTACTACACATAAAATGTTATTTTTCATTTCTTCCAACTTTGTTTTTCTGCTTTTTGAAAACGTGAGTAAACGTTCACTTTGCTCTACATAAAAATTGCGCGCTTGAAGTTTATGATGTCTTTGCAGTCTATTGTTTAGGCTTTTCTTCTAAACAATTTCGGTCGTATACTAAATATCTTATTAACCAAGCTTGTTCGGGATCATACTGGGAGAATATCGGCCCTTGGTCTTTTTTGTACGGACCTCGCTGCGCTCGGTCCGTATTGTCAAGACCTCGGACCGATATTCTCCCAGTACAGCCCTCGCGCTTGGTTAATAAGATATATTTATCTCTTAGTGAAAACCATCCAGACCCTCTTCTTATGGTTTATTGCCAAACTAAGCGGAATCCTCGATACAATATACCTTTCTTGAAGAACCTCTATTTCCTGTCTTCTTCGCGGAAATAATTTTCTCCGTCATCTTGAGTAGTGGGATGGCATTTGAAAGCCAAATGCTTGGAAATTTTTCCATGATTTTAATTCCAAATGGTACAAGTGAACCGAGCAGGATTTTCTTTGAAAAACTTTGTTTCAAAGCCTGACGAGCCGCTTTGATAAAAGGGTCGTTAGGATTGTCTTGAGAGTTGGCTTGGAGACCGAATACTGCTGATAGAATTAGGTCCATTGTAAGAGCCTGTTTAAACCTGCATAAGTAGTAAAAGTAGGTAATATTAAATATCTCATTGTGCAAATAACGGGAATAAAGGACTGTATGAGACTTGAGAACGAGTAATTACTGACAAATTGTCCATCAGTTAAAAACATTCATTTAACACAATATTTCACAAACTGCTTCAAATTTAAAATATCAGCTTAGTCTTTTATCAGATCGTTTAATACCAAAAGAAGCCTCCTAAAACTTGCAGTTTTAGTTCCCATTTCAAACTCAGTTGCATTGAACCTCACTTACATATCTTGCGTCTTTTTTTTGTATTTTTTGTTTGATGTTATGTGAGGTGGTTTTGAACCCTAAGCGCGCAGATTTTGTAGTCCACACGGAGTACATATAGATAATCGGCGTTTTTTTCTTTTACTTAAGACGTATTATCCGTCTGGATGAACTTGGGCAAGCATTTGTAGTTCGTCTGGTTATGCGTCTCTGGTATAAAGACGGACACATCATAGTGCGTCCTTCAAAATGCATTTCGATGGATAGCTCGCGTTGTAAAGTAATAAAGTATGGTTGATGTTGTTGCTGTTGCCTTCTAGTATAATACGTCCTGTACCCGTCTTTATACTAGAGACGCATAACTAGACGAACTACAAATATTTGCCTGGTTTGTCCAGACGGATATTTTGTCTTTAGTATTTAATCGGCAAGGACGTATTATATTTCTGGATGGATAATGCGTCCTTAACTTTAATGTGAGAACGATTGGCATGTATGCGAGTTTTCATGGGGAGGTGGCTTTTACGTCTAACGGTTAATACTTTGGCTTTAACTATTGAGAACTACGTGTATGGAACCCTGGAATTGGCGTGGGGATGTCCGGTCAGTTCAGAATAATCGTGCGCTGCAGAGGGTCTTCAATGCTCTGATTCCTAGAATGTTAACAGGCTAAATAACTTTTAGGAAGCCGATTAAAACGAAAACACCCCTTAGCAGTTATTAATTTGAGACTTACTTGACAACGTTAACACTTTGTTCTTTGTCAGCAACTTCACCAAGTTTCTTTAGCAAGATGTCACAACAGGAATTCATCACTGGAAACATTTGCTTCATCTTCAACGCACTGAACGCTGGAGTAAGAGTGCTCCTGATTCGCTTCCATTTTTCTCCCTGTGCTCTGTTCAGCATGCTAGCTAATGGCTCAGGAGGTTTAAGGATTAACTAAAATAACAAATATGTACATGTCACTTCAAACTAGATATGTTCAGGATTGAACGCTGATGAGATTCAAATTCCTTATGGTAAGCATTGCAAAGTGTCCTCATTGGTAAAAAGTGACCAAAGCACACACAATTCTGTCAAATGTGAAGTAATATGAAAATGTCAAATAACCCGGCCAATATGAAGTACTAATTAAACAATACTGGGGTTCAATCCTGGACATGAGTGTCGTATGAAAGGTTTTACCCGAAGACTCGTTTTGAAACAGAGGCACGAGGTAAGGCTCGGGAATGGCCTATAAGCAAACCATGCGGGAGGGACCTAGTAGTATTAGAACTTATTAGTATTTCTGAGATCCCTCAAAAGGTAACAAAGAAAGAAAAAATCACTGATATCGCCTCGGAAAATAAAGAACGAAAAATAAAATAGGAATGAAAATTAGAATCCGATTATATTTGCTTTGCTGATCGAACAAGAAGCCGTACCTTTTTATAATTAGGGAGTTTAAGCAAATCGCTACGGCTGGCGCTGATACGGCTGCCGGAAGTAAATTTCCCAAAATATGAGACACTGCGCATGCACGTCGGTTGCATGCAGCTGTAGCGTGAAATATGACTACGTGAGTCGGGATGTTTTGCGGTAGTGGCTGCTACGTCGGGTTTATTTCGTTTCTCAGGCCCTTTTCAACGGACATCTCGGCATTTTATGAATTCCATTGGATACTATATCCTTTAAAGTCAGTTTAGCTCAAAGATTGTGCCAAGGTTGACTCTCATAAGCTTGTAATGTACCAGTCAATTCCAAAACCGCCCATCCCCCCCCAAGGCAATCTCCGGGCATTTGACTCGAGGTTAAGCTCCGTAGTGGGGAATTTAACCCAAAATGAGACCCGCCAGGTGGGGCATTTGACTCTCGTGTCAAAACATCTGTCAGCGGTCGGAAGCAAAAGGATTTCGCAATTCTTTAATTCAGCACGTGAACCGCGTTCACGGGTCATTGCTTTTGTCGATTCCACGCAGACTTTTCTGTTGTTGTCGTTTTATATAGTTATATCGTGGAATATGCCTTTGTTTAAAGTGTGCAGCGAAGACAAGCTGAACAAGAAATTCGTATTGGCTGAAAATTTTGCAGAACTTGTTTCCACAGTTGCTTTAACATGCCTGGAGAGTGGGGGGATTTGACCCTCTTGAAGCTCTAACGGGTGGGGCATTTGACCGTCTAAACTGGCAACATAGTGGGGGATTTGACCAAAATTTTCCAAAAAAGTCAAATGCCCCGGGGTTTGCCCGGGGGGGGGGGGTGCATGGGCGGTTTTGGAATTGACCGGTACATAAATCCGTATCACGAATTAACGATAAGTTTTGGCCAGGATGTTGGAAATGGCGAAGTAAGTCAAGTGAAATATTCGTGTTGAGCACAAGGTTGTTTTTCTTCGGTTAAGTTTGCTTTGGATGTTTAGTGAAGGTGTTTTATATCCGGATAATTATACGATGCTATCTTGCTTTTTTTTGAGTATGGATATATTTGTTCTTCACTCGATATTCTTTGAGATATTTGTCTCTGAAATTATATATTTCATCCATCAAATTATATATTTCATCCATCAAGTGTATGGCATTCGCTTTCGCTCAGAAATAATCTGTTCGTCCTAGAAAGGCGAATAGTGGCCCTCGCTCTTTCGAGAGAAGCCATTTGGCTGTGAGAAACTAAATAAAAGAGATTGTAAACTCCTTAAGGCGACGAAATACGAGATACAAAAACCCTCAACTTGTCGCGCAACGAAGTTTCGTTGCAAGTTTTCTCTGATGTTTCCCGTTTTTCACCTGGCGCGATTAACTTGACCGGCAACAAAAACATTTGTTGCGGGTTGAAGAAATTCGGCGTGCTGATTGGTTGATTTTCCAAGTCACCAGCAAATTTGTTGCGCAACAAGTTGTGAGTTTGATGAAAAACGAGCAACAAGGCCAAAATTTGTTGCTCAAAGTAGACCTGCGCTCTACTTTTCGCAACAACTTTCTTCAAACCGCAACAAATGTTTTTGTCGCGCGACAAGTTGATCACGCAAGGTGAAAAACGAGAAACATTGACGAAGATTTGCAACAAAACAATGTTGCGCGACAAGTTGAGGGTTTTTGTATCTCGCATTTCGCCGCCTTAAAATTTGGCAGATCACAGAGACGTACTCTCCCCAGACCTTCTCAGTCAATGCAGCCGTAGTAGCACCAGCCGTAGTGATTTGCTTAAACTCCCTATTGCCTCCGGCGGATGAGGATGACCTAAAGCTTCATAAATGTTTTGAACGGTGTTAGATTTCCTCGTGTATTCTCTTACCCTTGCGTTCTGCCAGTGGTCCTTAACTTAAACTTAACTTGCGGATTAGATAGGATTGCCGTAGTAGTTCGCAACTGAGGTAGTTTTAAGCCAAGGTACGAACTGATCTTTCATGTTTTCAATCTTGATGTTTCACACATTCCCTTACAGATCATTAATAAACTGAAACTTTAAGTAACGGCTACTCGAAAAAAAAATAATAAAAAAAATAAATCGTAAATAAAAACAGATACCCTCAATTAAAGTTTAAGAGTGAACGCATCAAAATTGTAAGGTAAAGTTACAGTTGTTTCAACAAGCTAATTAAGTTGTGTCTGGATGGTATAGTTGACCGCGTTACGACAACCATTATCATTCCTAATTCCTTGGGAATAACGTGACAAAATTTGCACAGCTGGGTACTTGAAAGGAATATAACATGATTAAATATTCAAGAACACGTATTTTGATAAATCGGTATTCAAAAATGTTATTTATCTTAGCAAATGTATCATATCTAACAAGATTTAATTTCAAATTTACAAATATGTAACTTACCGGGCGATCTCTGAAAGAGTCGAATTCTTTCACGAATATAACCTTCAGCATCTCCGGGTCTGCAATCACAAGGTTTGGAATCTTTCCGAGGAAAGACGACATAGCAAACACCTTTCCGTACTTCAGAAAGTATTGGTGCACCTGAAGATGTAGTTGTCCTTTGTGCTTTATCGTGTCCACCAAATGACCTAAAACCGGCAAAGGTTTCGGTCCATAGATATCTCCGTACCAAGTTTTCGCTGATCGGGAAGAATCCAAGGAATACAGAACAAGCAGGAAGATGGAAGGAATCAATATTGTTTGCCAGTGGTTCATTATTACTCCCGATACACCTCGTAAGAACTCTATCAACGCCATGTTACCTAACCAGGATTTGTTGTTGTTGTTTTACATAAATCCGAGTGATTGGGCCAAAGTAGGATTAGAAATATTGTTGAGGTTAGGTTGTAATCTGTGCACAGTATCGCTCTTTTCACTGCTCGATCAGCCTGTCAATATTCGCATATCACTCGATCCCGCCAGGATGGTGTGAAGTGTTTTAGAATTTTAAATTAAAATTCCAAGGTCGAAAAAGGGCTGTTAAAAGAGTGATTACCAAAATATCAAAGTCGAGATCAGAATCTCACATGTAAATGCAGTGGAGCAAAGTAATCTTGTCTTCATTATTTGTAATTTTGAAATATATATTCCTTCAAACAGTTAAAAACAGTTAGTGCTTTCTTATTTGCATTATCGCCCCTGCAGGGTTTTGTTCCAATTTCAAATTATGTCCTAAACTGGCCGTTTGCCCCCACAAAGGACTGGATCTACCCACAATTCAAAAGGAACTGATCATTACCAAAATGGTGTATTTGAAGAAAGTGAGAGATGTGTTGGTAGTAGGGGAGGTTTTCTCGATTTGATGAAACTAGGCGCGCACGGTGGTCTCGGGTAATGGTGTCAGTTACATGTAATTAGGTCGGGTTTCGCCATCTTCGAGAGGCATTTCAAGGTCAAAAATACACTCCAATTACAACATGGCCTGCGTTACGATTTTAGCGTGATGAAATAAATTCGTTTCGAAATGACCGAGGTTCTGATGTAAAACAAATTGAAAACGCTTTCAAAGATCCTGAGGAGAAAAACAGCTCAGAGGGTATTGTAGAAATTCTGAAGTACACTAGAGATTCGAGGCCAGTGTGGTTTAGTTGCAACTAACATGATAGCTAAATACCCTTCCGATCGTCAGTTTTACGTTTGGCATCTCGTTTATTTGGATCGCTTGTTTTTACTGAGTAATCTTACGTGGCGTAGACCCATGT
>CM042755.1:25888091-25890591 GCA_022496165.2 Catalaphyllia jardinei
TCACGATAGAAAAACCGACTCCTATTCCACTGACGTGGCCGTTATGACGTTTTGAGATCTAGCACTGTCAGATATCGCCCGACAATCCCCGATCTTGTAACAGACTTGTCTGAAATCACCGCACACTAGCCGACAAGTGACGATTTCTTGTTGACCGACAAAAAATCTCTAATTCTCTTCATCCTTAACCATTCTTGTTCCTTTATGGTTTACTATTATATCTTTATATTAGCATAAGGTTTCAGTTTCAATTCAATTTTAATCCGAACTCTTTCAAAGGTTAATTTTACGGCGGTGTGGCATGACTGACCTTCTTTAAAGTCGTTGTCGCAGAGTTCTCGACGATCGATTAACGATTTTCCTAGCGATCGTAGCGGGGAAAGAACAATTTATAAGTTGCCTCCAACTGTACTTGAGATTGAGGACTATTATGTTGATGCCTATTCACGGATATTGAATTTAAACACAAGTAATTATTATACCCTATAGCTATCAACTTCGCATGTAGCCGTATATCTACTTTATGCCTTTCAATTTGCTTTACCCTTGTACTTGATTAACTATTAATGTATGTGTGTACCTATTTAGCAGCTGTTTTAAAATCACTTTTTGCTCGGTAAATATGATTGTAAATAGTACAACCCGCCTAGATTAGCTCTGCTATAAGCGGGCTTTGTAAACCTTTAAATTGTAAAATTCAAATAATAGTAATAAATGGAAATGGAAATGAAATAGGGTACTCACTTATATGGGGCCCCAAAGGTAGGGTTTTCAGTCGCTTTAGTCAGGAATAGGGTATGGTTTTGCGCTCTGGTCTTGAATTGGGTATGTTTCTTACTCGCAGTACTCGAACTTAACGGTCGTCCACTTGTCGAAAACGAGTAAGAATTGCCCAAAACGAGTGTTTTTTTTGCCACTAGTCCTCTTGACGAGTAAAGTTACACCGATAAATAATTGCTTTGATTTGTATCTTGCCAAGAAGGGCTAAAAGTGTCAAAGCAAACGAAGAATTTCCACCAAAAACCAACGCTTCAAAAAGATCCAGCAAAAAAAAAAAAAAAAATACAAGACGTTCTCCTGGCAGGTAATAGTCTGGGTTCTACTCTGAAATGTTATGCATTGTGGGATCCAAAATGACGGCTTTCCCTGTTTCCCTTGTTTTACGATAACTGCAGAAATTCTCGCACGCTCATTGGCTAATTTTTATTGTCAATAAGCGGACAGACACACAAATTTATAATTTATGTGATGTGTCAACGAACGAGAGCGGACAATTTGACATGTTGTTGTCGTAAAGGAAATTTATTTAACCAAAATAAATGATTTTATGCAGCTTGTGACGTAACTAGACCCAGTACTTAATTGCGAGAGTTTCTGTCATCCGGGACATAGATATTAGCTGAGCTCCGGCGGCCCGAAGGGCCGCCAAGCGGAGCATCATAATTATAGAAACAGAACCACACGTATGCATAGAAAGAGGAACCCATGCAACTCTTTTTTAGGCACGGATACGCGAAGCGTAGAAACGACTATTAGTATGGGGCAGAATATGCAAATGTGTCACTCACTCAGATGTAAACAAATCGATATGTCGACGGCAAACGATTTGAAATCAATCTTCCCAAACAATGCCGGCGGCACATGCACATGTAACCGAGTCAAAACTGGTTGAAAGACTGAAGGTGCGATTATGATCATTGAATGCGAGGTGTCTTTCACCCCTCCAGACGTTTACTTGTCGATCCCCCAAGCTCACGCGGGACAAATAGTGAGCCTTTTGTGGCCTTATGTTCCACTCAAGGAACGAAGAGGATGAGTGAGTGAGTGAGTTTTGCGAGTGAATCGCACGAGCGAAACTTTGAGCGAACCTGAGAGCACTCATATCTTTGAATCAATCGTAATCTCGGACAAAACTACTGGAAGCATCAGTAGCAAACTGATCGATCAAAGCACTCGTGAGGCGAAGCAAAACGAAACGCAGTTAGGGGACTTGTCGGATGGTAACAGAAGTCATGGAAAATTGGAACCACATTCATCAGCGTTGAAAAAGATTTCATCGTTTAATTGTGCCTATATGTCCGGCAGCCGGACAGGTTGTTGAAAATACTCCGTGTCCAGCAGTCAATTTTTTTTGTTACTTTTCAGTGAATAATACCCAATCCTTGTTTATATGACTGAACCCTTTATTTCCACCGTAAAACAATTTTTGTGAGCCCGGCACCCGGTATACTGGTATTTATAACTTTAAAGCTCTCCGCGAGCTTCCGGACACGAAATCGTAAATACTCCGTGTCCGGCAGTCGAACATTTCCCGAATATTAAGTCTTTCCAATCAAAATATTCGAGCTAAACCATCCTAGGCGATGCTGTTCTTGTTTCCACCGCTGAAGGGTACTATTAGCACCGAAATACTAGTGTTTAGCTTCTTCCGTGAATTGCAGTGTTTTCCAAGTGTTTTGCCAAGCCAAAGAACAACTTGCCTCACAATGAAATCAAAGCG
>CM042755.1:25898091-25900591 GCA_022496165.2 Catalaphyllia jardinei
AAATATGTCCATTTTGTTATTCATTTTAATCAGTAGAGGTCTGTATCAAAAGTTAATGAATACTAATTAGCTGAGCAGGAGTTTGTATCAAAAGTTAATTCTACTGTTTAATAATTCATCAACCCCAGCCTTTCCCTGCTACCTATTCAATCCCTCCCCGAGCTTTCAGACAGTTGATTTGTATTGGGGTTTACAGTTGTGTACATGTGATCTGAATATTGTGCTGGGATTGGTTTGCACGCTCATGAATAATTTATGAATTTTACAATAGTATTTAAAAGTTTATAATTCAATTCATCCTTCATTTTTTTAATATCTTCATTAATTAATAACTTTTTATCATCTGCGGATAAGGCCTTTTTTGTTAAATCATAATTAATTTCAACATCATTTAATAAATCTTTACAAACTGGTAACCCATTTATTTTTTCTCTCAAAAAAATTTTTCTTTAGTATGCTTTATTTGTAAGTTATTTCTGGCTTGTCTACATCTTTCTTTTTCCTTTGAATAATGCTTGTTTCCTCTTCCCATGTAATATAAAATAGATACTCATTTTTATTCTTCTTCATCTTCTTCTTCTTCTCCATTATATATTTTATCTAGTTCTTTAATCAAATCTCCCAATTCAAGAATAATTCTACGTAATTTTAAATAACTAATTTGTGTTTTACTACTTGAGAGTCTTTTTGTCTTTTTCTTTATTTTAACAACTGTTGCTTCTTTTTCACTGTCCATATAATTTAACAAAGGGTATCAAATTTTTCATTCACTATACTTTTTCCAATAGTGCTTTTCATACTTACCAACATAAGGACACATATCAACAAATAAATTATCTAAATTAGAAATATCGGTAATAAGATCTGTATTATTAAAGCTACCTCGCCTTAATGCACTCTTTATTCGGACGAGAATATGAGCATAGCTCTGGAAAGCATACTTGCAGTTATTCATGTTTTCATTAACGTTCTTATAGTCAAGCAAACATTCAATTAGCATAGAACCACTAAGAGAAATAATAGTCAAAATAGATCCTGAGACAATAGCTGATGCAATACCGCCTCCGGCAATGGCACCTGAAAACAATCTTGCTGCATATTTAATATTTCTGTAATACCTATGAGCTTTCTTATATAAAAACCATTTTCGATGAATTGTTTTGTAATAACCCATCAATTCATCTATTTGATCGCTATTCAAGTCTGGTGAAATATGGTTGAAATCGCAAATTTTTCTTCTCATATTTATAAATAATTACAGGAAAATTATTTATAAATATGAAGAGCTGTTGAATTGATTATGAACAATGCATTCCTGAGCGCCCCCCAAAAACGACGCGACTGAAAAAAATTTTTCAATTTTATTTTATCACAACATAGCCCGTTTCTAGGGATCTTAGGAATGCGCCTTTTGTGACGTATTTCCTATAAGTCAAGCTCTTTAATTAGACTTATTATAGTATGTGTGACATTGCTGTTAGTTTTACTTCTAAAATTAACTCTATCGCCTGGACTTAATTCAATAGGTGTATTAAAAGCAGTTGTAGTTGAGAAATGTCCAGAAGGTTTTGTAATATAATATTCGTTTCCTACTTCATTACCATTTACAATTACTGCTACTACAATTAATTCAGGAGCGTTATTGTTTAAAGTAGATGACAAAGCACCATATAAAATTCTAGAAGAAATAGGAATTGGAAAGCCATAGTTTTGACCAGTTGCTCCATTTCCGAAAGACCATTCAAAAGCATTGAGAGAGAGAGGTCCATTTTCTTCGGCATGGATCGCGATTTTTGGTTTCGGAAAGGTAATATGTATAGGAAATCGTATGAACGCGAGTGCATTTCGTGATTTATGGGCACGAGTGATGTTTTTAAAGTTCTCAAAATTGCACGAGCCGTAGGCGAGTGCAATTTGAGAACTTTCAAAACATCACGAGTGACCATAAATCACGAAATGCACGAGAAGGTTCATACGATTTTTTATTTATTATATTCTCAACTCTCAGGTCGTACTCAAACTCGTCTTTAGTACGGATTTCTGTGTAGAAGAATTGTATTATTTTATCGAGTTGTTCGTGCTCGTATTCTTCCAGTTTTGGGTTTAGTTTTCTTTCAGTCGCCCATGTTTGCCAGACATTCAACCAGGTCTGTGTAGCTTTCAATGTATTTTTGTTTTTCGCATTTTCTTTAAGTTGCTCAACGATGTTTTAGTTTGACAAAGCAAACCGACTGTCGGCCATTTTTTTCACTTTGGTGTTCAAATTTGGCGCTTCCCCGGTGTTTCCATAGCAACTTCCGTATTGCACTCTATAACCTGGATTGCACTCTATAACCTATTTATGCATTCGCCATTGGCCAATCAGGAGCAAGATATTTTGTTGAGTATATAATAAAGTCATTTATATTAGCAATTAGAGCGTTAAAATCTGCACTGTCTGTTTTGTTTCTCTCGAGTGAATCTATTGTATTAGATAGGGTTGTTATGTCTGAAGCATTTC
>CM042755.1:25905591-25917045 GCA_022496165.2 Catalaphyllia jardinei
TTCAATTAGTGGAATACTCTAATATTACATTACATTGTATGATTTATAAAAATGTAAATTATGTTAATATATGAGTCTATCAAAATGGAAAGAATTAGCTGCTAAAAGGACAAATACAGGAAGGGCAAAGAGAGGTCTCTTCGATGAAATAACAGAAGAGAGGATAAAGAGTAAAAGCACCGATCAAAGGATTGCAAAGACTTTTAGGCTAGACAAGCTTGATCAAATAGCTGAACAGACTAAACCTCGGAAGAGAGATAGATTTCAGGTACCCAGAGCGAATAGAGAGGGAGGTATCGATTATGCACCTGAAGTAGATCCCTATGAGGATATGGAGGTGGAGGGATTGCTAAATCTAGAAGATTATGCTGAAAAACAAATAGCTAAGATACCAAAAGAACCACCTGAATATCAACCAAAATATGAAATGGATCCTAGTTTTTGGCAAATACCTGATGAAGCACCACCCCATATGAATCTGGAGATCCTTTATCAATTGAAGCACCTCCCGAGGAAGAGGAAGAGGAAGAGGAATATTATGAAGAAATAACAAAAGATTTAGAAGCTGATAAGATTTTAGATGAATTAGAATTACCAAATTATAGTGATGTAAATGCGAGATTATCTCAACCAGATATGACAAGTACAAAAAGCAGAAATTATTTAAATAAGGTTGTAAAAGATGCAGAGACGAGAAGAAGACAAGTAATTGCTCTTAAATCACAAGCAACAAAAAAATTTAATAAAGGGGAAATAAGCGCACAACAGAGAGATATTACTCATAATAGATCTGACAAATTACGGAAAGAGCTTAATGAATATATTGAAGAGTATAAATTCAAAAGTAAAACATACAAAGGTTATGGGGCTGGAGGCACTAGAGGTAATACAAAAGGAGGAGGAGCCTATTTCTTTAATAATCCAAAAGAAATGCTAGATAAGTTGACTCTCATTATTGCAGAAATGAAAGCCGGGAATACAAGCCTAGATATGAGAAATATTGGTGTAACTATACTTGATGCGCTCTTATATTCAAAACATATGAATAAAAGCCAATACCAAAAATTAATTTAAAAATATTTTTTAATTTAAATATCATATAAATGGAGAGAGAAATAACGCTAAGTAGTTTTGCTATAAAACGTGAGCCAGGAAATCGACCAGGTGATTTTACAACAAGGTTTACACCAACAATAATGTTAGATTCAGACTCAACCTACTATATTGGATTTAACAGAATTATCTCAATGTTTTTTTCATGGACAAATGTCAATGCTGGATATAATAATCAGATAATATCATAGAGTAAAGATAATGGTAATACGTGGACAGATATTAATTTTACTCAAGGTGTTTGGACATATAGAGATTTAGACAATTATATCAGATCTGTGACAAAAATAGTGGATGGAGATGGAAATGAAGACTATCCTATTACACTAACTTTTGATGATCCAACTTTCCGAGTTATTATAACTTTAGACTCAAACTATCAGCTTGATTTAACTAAATCTGATTTTAATGATCTTATTGGCTATGATAAGAAGATTCTAAAAGATGAGCAGAATATAGCAGTGAGAGCACCAAATCTAACAGAGGATACTGATGTTTTACATATTCATTGCGATTTAACTAGTACTTCATTAGTTGATAGTCAGGAATCAGATATTATTTACAGTTTTGGTACTGCAACTTTAAGAGCATCTTATGGTTTTACTCTTGAACCAAGGCGTATTATTTATAATCCATTAAATAGAACAAGTATTTCAAGTATACGTATCTATATAACTGATGGATTAAGGAGACCAGTCTATCTAAATAATGCAGACACTGCTTTTTCATTGATATTAAAAAAATAAGTAAGTAATAATTATATGCTTAAATCGAGAGAGTTCAGAAAGATGTATCATCCATCTCTTGGGAGATATGTTTATGTGCACAGAGGAAATGGCCTTATAGTTGATAATATTATGAAGGCCCTTGGAGCAGCCGCAAGTGCAGTTGGAAGTGCAGTTGGTAGTGCTGTTGCAAAAGCAATAGGAAGAAAAGCCTCAAAGGCAACAAAAAAGGCAAAAGAAAAAGCAAATTCAATGGCAGAAAAATCAGGTGATCTTATAAGAGAGAGACTATCGGGGAAGGAGAAAGGGGCAAAGAGGGGGAGAGCGCCAAAGGGGACAGCTGGTAAAATGACTCAGAGGGAAGTTAACACATTAATTAATAATCTTATAGCGGAAAACTAAAACACAATCTTAAAAAAAATATTAATAGAAATATATATGTCATTCCGATCGCCAGAAAACGTCCAGAGAAATGAAGAAGTCCGATTTCTTCTTGAAAGCAATATAAGAGCCCCCGCAAATGGTAACGAGCAACAAAAGAATGGTTATAAATTCGTTAAAAACGATAGAAGTTCTTTTTATGATTGGTATAATGCCTATTTTGAAGTGCAATTCCATCTTGACTTAAAAGCTAATGGTGGAGATAACGCTGACGGTAGAACTACACTCTTATGCAGCTCACATTCTCTCATAAGGCATCTTGTTATAAAGAGTGCTGATAAAGTTATCTATGATACTGATAATCTACATTTAGTCACTTTTGCAAAAAATCGATTAGAATATTCAGATGACTATGTCCGAAGTGTAGCAAAAAATAGTTTTTGGTATCTAGACTCTGCTGAATCTTCAGTGGCCGCAAATAACCCTAATTTAGAAGTGAGACGACTATTAACAGCAAATAGATCACGAGTTAATGTGAGTATTCCATTAAACAGATACTCTTTCTTTGAAGAATTAGAGGGGCGAATGTTACCACCAATGCAACTTGAATTTGAAATAGACTTAAATCCAGATGCAGAAATGCTTTATGGCGCTGAAAATACATTTCGATTAGTAATTGACAGGTTTTACCTATGGGTTCCCCGATTACAGCCTAAAGATGCTCTGATGACTAAATTTGTCTCTGATTTCCAAAAACCAAGTAAATGGAAATACCTACGAGAAATGTTTCAGAGATCAGACCTAACAAATACAAGTGGTGATTTCAGAATCTCAGCCTCTATTGACCGAGTCCGTTATGTATTTGTTTATTTACAGAGGGCTAAGAACAATACAATGACTGCAAATCCATATATATTTGATACCTTTAAACTAAATGCAGGTGATGCTGCGAGTACCCTCACTAGCTGCCGACTTGAATATGGTGATGGTGTCTTTTATCCTGAAAGAGATTTTGACAGCGAGAGCAAAACCCGAATATTTTCTGCCCTAATGGGTTATTCATGGAAGAAGAATGATTATAATACTGGTACTCAACTTGACATCACTAATTTCACATCCCTTTATCCCTTAATCTTTTTTGACCTAAGTTATCAAGCTGAAGGAGTTAGTAGAGATCCAAAGCAACTTATTCTTAAATATATAATTAACACTAATGATGATGACCAATTCCGAGTTCATGCTATTGTCCTATATGAAAAGGATATTGTTGTTGATAAAGTAGGAGAACACCTTGTTATTGTATAAGCTGTGGTAAAATAGGGGTGTGAAAAACAAATATTATAGAAAAATAAATTTAAAAAAAATATCTGTAGTATGTATATAGACAATGTGTGAAAGAAAGATTAGAAAAGTGCGAAAAATCGTTGGAAAGGCTGGAGAAAAGAAGTATGTAGGGGAGTATGAAACTATAGTGAACTTTTTAGATATTGATACAGAATGTATCACTTTTGGAACACCTAAGAAAAATAAATATAATGGGACTCAAATTCCCCTTCTATATAAAGATAAACCATTTTATGTCTTTTATGAGGGGACTACACCATTTGGGGTGCAGGAAAACCTCAACTATGATAATGAATATAGTGGAACTAGCATGCAAATTAATTTAGAGGGAGATTATCTAGAGAAGGCAAAAGAATTAGATCAGTTTTTTATTGATGCCTTTTACAAGAATAAATGGTCTCTTGCAAAAAATATCCCTAGGAGTAATATTGAGGGTTATGATGAGCATGACCAAGGTGGGTTATGGAAAAGAATATGTAAAAAACCTTATAAAGTAGATAAAACAACAAAGGAGAGAGAATATCTAGATTATCCATCTAAAATGGAGTTCTCTCTCTATTATAAAAATGATACACTCGAAACTACTATTTATAATGAGCGGGGAGAAAAGACAACATATGATAAGGTAGGACCAAAATGTAGAGTTAAGTTTATTGCTGCATGGTTCTCTCTCTGTAGAGGCACTGTTGGATTAACAGTTAAACCAAAATTAATGCAAATAAGATATAAACCGAGAGAGAATATCTTCCATAATTGTATGATTAGTGATAGTGAAGATGAGAGTGATGAGAGTGGGGAAACAGAAAGGCCTATTTCTCTCCATCCAGAATCATGTACCGACTTTAGTGATTAAGAAGGGAGGGAGAAAAAAAGCAAAATATTATTTATGAGTTAAAAAATTTTAATTCATAATTAATATAATGAAGACTGAATTACATGAGATTAAAGTTAATCTTTCAAAAGGTCAGTTAGATAAACTCCGGAGAGCCTACAGAAGGGGTGAAGAAATAGCTATAAGATTAAAGAATAGAGATTTAACTGGTAGTCACACTCTACGTGTTCCATCTATTGTAGTCAATAGAGTTAATAAAGCAAGGGGTCGGGGCACTGGCGCCTTAATAAAAATTACAAAGACTAATATTAGAAAACAAAGTGGAAGTGGTATTTTCTCCTCTATATTACCTATCTTAAGAAATTATGGTCCAACTCTTGCTAAGACAGCAGGTTTAGCATCTCTTGCTGGTTTAGCCTCTGAGGGAACCAGACAGATTGTTAAAAAAATAACTGGTGGCCAATTATTTATGGTTCCTAATAGTGAGCTCTATAAACTTGTAGAAATGAGTGATTTACTTAACCAGACTCAGATTAGAGATTTAGCTGATGCTTATAACAATGGAAGTGATTTAAAATTTAAAATTACCCGGCAGCAAGTTGGCAATGGTATTGGAACTATATTAGCCTCTATTGGTATACCTATGCTATTAGGTATGTTCCGAGGAAAGGGAGTAGGTGGTGCTGCTTCAAGAATAGGTAAAGGTGGGCCCCGAATAGGTATGCCACCTGTGCCACCTCCATTCTTTGGTACTTGGGGTGAGGGTGGTCCAAGAATAGGAGGAACTAAAGGATCGGGTAAAAAAAAAGTCCAAAGGGGTAATCTAGGCAAAAAGCTAAAATTTAAGGGGGCAGTTCCAATGAGTAATTTTGATCTCCTAGAATGGTGTGAATATTTAGGCTTACCAATAAATAGTGTATTGAGTAGAGACGTCTCTGTGCCTCATAATCATAAATTAGGCCTTTGTATCTTTAATTTAGAGCCATCTTACATGAGTGGCTCTCATTGGGTTGCAACTTATGTTAGAGATGGAGTTATTAATTATTTTGATAGCTTTGGTATGCTTCCCTTTCAAAGAATAGTAGATCATGCTAAGATGAAAAATTTAACTCTTTTGCATCAAAATATGCAAATACAGAACTTATATGCTACCACTTGTGGTTATTTCTGCCTCTACTTTCTCAATGAGATGCATAGAGGTGCTGATTATTGGGATCTTCTCAGTGTTTTCAGTAGAGATACAATTAGTAATGAAAAACTTATTGCGAATTACTTTCGCAACGAATATTATTTTCGCAAGATTTCTTAAGCCTCTCTTTTGACTTTATTAAATCCCGAGTGGCATCTCTATTATATTTTATGGCACTAGTGTCTCTGCAGAGGCAAAGCCGATACCTTATATATAGCCTCCTATAATAACGGTATTCTTTTTCTAATTTTTTTATCTCTCTATCTAAATCTAAGAACAGATTATACTCAGCGATTTTCTTTTCCATTATATTTCTTCCTAAATTTTTTTTTAATATATTATTATATAGTGAGTGATGGTTTTCTCTCACACCCTATTTTTCACACTTATGAAGCAAATAGAGAGGGAATAGTCCGCAACAAAAGGATCCTTAGAGATATAGGAACTATTGATAGACATGGCTACAAAAGCGTCTATGTTTCCTTTAATGGAGAGCGAAAAAACCTCCGAAAACATAGATTTATCTATGAATGTTTTAATGGTGAAATTGGAGATAAAAAGCTTGTTATTGATCATAAGAATAGAGATAGGAGTGATAATAGACTAGAAAATTTACAATTAGTCACTCAGAGTTAAAATCTCCGAAATAGAAATATAGATCATAAGAATAATAGACCCATCCAATTGATAGCTACTAACATCAATTCAGAAGAGTCTACTGATTATAACAGCATGTTTAATTGTGGCAAAGCTTTGGGTATTGTCCAAGCATCTATATCTAGAGTATTAAATGGCATTCAAAACTCTGCAACCAGCAAAGTGGATGGCGATAAATATTATTTTGAGAGAATATAGCAGTACTTAAAATAATATTTTAATTACTATTATATATGAAATCGTTTTGCGTAAAACAGAAAAAACAAACTGAGTGCGTTCCAGGTAGTGAGCAGAGAGTAGTTACTAGTAATGGTAGAAATGCAGTGAAGTGCAAATGCGCTGAATGTGGTATTACAAAGTTCCGTTTCATTAGTGGCAGTGCTGTTCCAAGAGCCGCATCTAAACCTAAAAGGGGTAGAAAGAAAAGGGGAAAGGGTCTACTATTAGGCCCAAATAGTCCATTTAATAGAATACCACTCTTAGGCGCAATTGTATAATTAAAGATATTTTTCAAGCTTATCTTATATGCAAATATTTTGTGTTAAAGAGAGATAACATACTGGCAATGTCCCCGGTTCAGAAGAATATTCGATGACATGTAATAATAGAGTTGGTGTCTGAGTAAAATGTGATGAGTGTGGTAGTAGTAAGTTAAAGGAGAAATAAATGATTTGAGAGAAAAACATGGATCTGGATTTGATGAGGCTATTATTAAAGGTTTAGCAGCAGGTGCTAAAGGATTATTTAACTTAGGTAGGAAAGGTGCCGCTGAAGCAATTAAATCTGACGCAGTTAAGAAAGGACTAAAGAGCGCAGGGCAAAAATATCTCAGTGAGGCTATTGATTCACTCACTGATGATGTATCCAAAAAGATAGGGGGAAAGGGAGTAGATGTTCACAAAGCTATTGGTAAGCTTCCAAAACCAAAAGGTGGTTGGATTCTGCCCGGTCACAAGTATACTGGCCCATACAATGATTTAAATAAACAACTCAAATTTGATAAAGGGACTGGTGAAATATTAGAGATATATGATAAACGAAACAGGAAAGACTGATGCAATAGCAATGCAACATGATGTTGACTATAGTGTTTGCGGTGATGATAAGGTTTGTAAACATAAGGCTGACAAAAAGATGGTTAAATCTCTTGATGCTGTTCCTTGGAATGGGAGACAATGGGGGCATTGGATGGCTAGAAATATGATTGATAAAAAACAAAAACTTGGTTTGGGTAAAAAAAGAACGACCAAAATTTAAAGTGGAGAGAAAAATTAGCAGATGAGTTACATAAACCTATAAGACGTAATTTCAATAAGAGAAGAGTTATAGTTCACAATGTTGACCAAATTTGGTGTTCTGATTTAGTAGATATGCAAAAGCTTAGTAAATGGAATAAAGGTTTTAAATATCTTCTTATGGTCTTAGACCTTTTTAGTAAATATGGTTGGATTGTGCCTTTAAAGAGTAAATCTGGTTTAGAAGTATCTAAAGCTTTCGAAACCATTTTACAAAAGGCAAAGCCAAAAAAGTTATGGGTTGATAAAGGTAAAGAGTATTATAATAAAAATTTTTTCGATTTATTAGATAAAAATAATATAGAAATTTATTCTACTCAAATGAAGAAAAGTCAGCTGTCTGTGAGAGATGGAACAGAACTATTAAAGAAAAAATGTATAAGATGTTTACAATCAGAAATAATACTGTTTACATTGATATTTTGGATGAAATACTCTCTTCTTACAATAATAGTAAAAAATAGAAGCATAGGTATGACTCCAAATGAAGCTAGAAAGAAACAAAACTATGGAAAAGTTTATCTAAAAATTAATGTCAAAGATAGGGAAATCGAGAGTAAACCTATATTTAAAGTGGGCGATACTGTTCGTATAAGTAAATATAAAAGAAAAACTTTTGATAAAGGATATAATCCTAATTGGACAGAAGAAGTATTCGTTATAGATAGAATTTTACCCACAATTCCTATAACTTACAAAATAAAAGATTTAGAGGGTGAAGAAATAAAAGGATCTTTTTACACAGAAGAGCTGCAAAAGACAGATCAAACTGTTTTTAGAATAGAAAAAGTCATCAGAAAAAAGGTGATAAGAAAAAAGGTTATAAAGCTTTAGTCAAATGGAAAGGTTACCCAGAAAAATTCAACAGTTGGATAGATAAAAAAGATTTAGAAGATTTTGTAATGCCCATATGCATAACTAGTTATCCCATCATCCCTTATATATCTCTTATCATCATAGCATGATAGGCTTTTCTTATTTAACCGATAAAAATATATGTCATGAAGATTAGATCTCATAGTATTCATTCCATGATGCATTATTTTATTATTAAAGAGGGTGCTCTTTAAATCAGAATGATTAATTATCCCATTCTTTTTTAAATACTTTTTTACACCTTTTACAGATGTTTTACTATCACCTACTGCTTCAACATTATACATTTTGCTTTTTAATCCTATGAAATCTGTTATTGGTTTTCCACCAAATTCATCTTTAAATTTTCCAATTACTTTTTTGTATTTATCGAAATAGTATTTGGAATCTCGAGGGTAGTCGCTATTATCAAACAGATCTCTATATCTAACTAAGTCCTTATATACATCTTCTGTCTTTATATCATATAATAATGAATCTGTATCAGTAAATAATAACTTAGCACGGTCACCATATTCCCTTTTAATGAAATTATAGTGAAAATCATACATACAGACTTTACTCACATCGAGAACGCCAACTCCAACATATATCGGTTTATTAGGTAATACTTCCTTTTTCTTCATGTTAACACAGACTAAGTTTTCTGAAAATATGCTGCATCCATTGTAGTATGGGCTTTTTGTTAGCTTTAGTCAGGATCAGAGACTAATTTTACATTACATCTCTTTCTGACATTTTCCATTGTCTTTCCAAAAACAGAATTATTCATTAGTTTGTAATAGTCTTTTTCGAATTTACTCTTTGCCATTTTTCTCATATCAGTGTTATATTGGATATATTCTTCCAACCATGGTTTCTCATTAAACTCTAAAACCCTATGCACTTTTTTCAGTCTTAGCCCTAATTGGATATATAGATAGAGGTCTCTCTCGTGAACTATATATTTCTCCTTATCATATAGTATAGTTACTAATTTTTCTACTGTTGAGTTTGGTAATCTATATTTATTTTTTATGCCTATGCAATAGTCTGATAGCATATCGTTAGTTATCTTCCTTTTTTCAGGGGCGCATGGATATTCATTATGCAGATCATGTAGATGTTGAGGATATTCTAGATCTACTTCATAAAATCTTCCCTTACCCTCAACCTTTGGCATCATCCCATATTGAGATGGATCTTTTACCCATTCAAACCCTGAATATGGCACAGGGTGAATCATTGCCCAACCATAAAGATTATTTGCATCTAAATACATCAAATAATTAGTCTCACTCCCCTCTTTACAACCCTCAATATACTTGTTATTAGCGGCAGTATATCTATGTGATATAAAACTCATCCCACCACGCTTCGCTGCTTCTATAAATTGATGTATTTCTCCATCATATATTAAGTCTAATTTAATACCACTCATTTTTAATGCCGCATCCCATGCCATCCCAGGTAAAGTATAATAATGGGCAGGATCAAGTTTATACCTTCCATTAAGGCTTGTCTTTCGAAAGTTTTCAAAAATATCAGAGAGTATTAGCACATCACCCTTTAAATATAGATCCTGATATTCACGCATATCACTTATGTTTAATGCATCCCATACTTCCTGAGCATGATTATAATCTTTATCCTCTATTTCACTCTCATTTAAATCATTATAGAATTTTGATTTATCAGGTAGTGACTTTTCATTAAACTTCTCAAATGAATCCATGTAACTATATGGATAAACACCTTTTTTCAACATGAGATTAAATTGTCTATCATCTGAGAAGCATTCTCGCATATATACCATTTTATCCCTATTTTGTGATTTAGCTAACTCATCAAGTGAAGAACATAAAAATTGGTAACTATCAATAAATCTTAAATGTTTTCCAATTGAAAATGACATATATTTTTCACTATTGTATGGTATAATAGAGACATCTAATTTTGATCTTTTCTTTCTATGTTTCTTTTTAACCTCTCTAAAAGCATAGGGATTCTCTTTATAGTATTGAGCATCTGACTTATAGAGGTTATCATTGTATTCATCTATTGCCTCATTAATTCTATCAATATCTTCATCAATCTTCTTTATCTTTTCATTCTCATCTTTTAATATATCTCCTAATTCTTTTATTATTAAGTGACTATCATAACCTTTTAGATTATGAAATACTACAGGTATATGAAAGTTACTTAGATCTATTTTATATTTTAAGTTACATATATTATGAGCTGAACCTCTATATTTTCCAGTTATATGACAATGATCTCTGACAGGTTTATCATCTTCTGTATATTCCCTCTCACAAATATGACATGATTTCTCTCTCCTAAAATTATCCTCATCACTCTCTGTCATCTCTAGAGGTTTATTAAATTCTTCCCTTATTGTTTTTATGCATTCTTTTCCTTCTCTTAACATATCTCTTTTAAATCTCACTATTGCATCCTCTCCTCTATAATCAACATATGGTTTGCTATACTTTTTATCATTGTGACAAACAACATGATAACCATAACTACAACATATCTTTTTTGCAGTCTTTTCTGTATATGATTTATCTCTACTCTGAGATACAGATGATGATATCTTTTCAATAATTGATTCAAAATCTGCATAGATTATAAATGGTACTGGTAATTGCCTATCATAATTTTTAAAAAATAACTGTTGTGGGAATTCTTTCCCATTTATTTTTATAGGGTCGGGATATTTATCTTTTGTATTATCTCCTATTTTCTTGCATCTCTGTATGCATCTCTTGAGCTCTCTCTGATGGTAAACCATGAAAGCAATGTCTGCAAAAATATTTTTTATTGTGATGTTTTGTATTATTAAACAATAGTGAATTTAAATCTTTTATTAAAACAAAATGTTTTTTATCATCTTTTGTAATCATTAGCATATCAACAGTTTTACTATATTTTTCTCCGCCTTCCCACATTGGGTATATTGTAGGACCATCTAGAAAATAACAAAATATATTGAGTCCCCAAATATCTTCTAATTGCTTAATACCCCTTCTTGTTACTGGAAATTCTACTCCACTT
>CM042755.1:25932045-25955138 GCA_022496165.2 Catalaphyllia jardinei
AAGGTCGTATTGAAGAAATTCGAAGAATATTGCGCGCCACGAAAAAACCACATAATGGCTGCTTTGAAATTTAACGAAAGACGTCAGGGAGACAGTGAGAGCTTCGACTCGTTTGTTACAGATCTGAAGATTCTGGTTAAGGATTGTGCCTATCAAGAAGAAGAACGTATGGTTCGAGACGCGATCGTTTTTTCGTTGTAAACATCCCAAAGTGCGTGAGAAATGCCTGGATCAAGCAGACGCACTGACATGTGAAAAGGCCATAGAAATTGGTCGAAATTACGAAACAAACCTCAGCAGCCTGAAGAAGCTCGCCAGCGACGAAGACCCAACCGTGAATACCCTGAGTCAGGAAAAACGTCCGCCATGGAATCGTCGGCAGCGCTCAAATAAAAGCAAAGGGAAGACCGAGAAGACCACCGAAGCGAAGGATGTTGAATCGAAACACAAATGCGGACGGTGTGGTTATGACAAAGCACACAAGAAATGCCCAGCAATGGGGCAACAATGCAGACACTGCAAAAAGATGAATCATTTCTCGAAACTCTGTTTGTCAAAGGAAGTCCATCAGTTACAAGAGGTAGCCGATTCCGACCGGGAAACAGAAGGAGACTCTGACCAAGAAGAAAGCGAAGATGACTCGCTGTTTGTTTACTCGGTAAAGTCAAGCTGTGTTCCAGAAGATGAGCAATTTCATGAAGTTATTTTGCTGGAAGATACTGAAGTTCGCTTCCAGCTGGATAGTGGTGCAAAAGCTAATGTCATGTCACTGAAGACTTACAACAATCTCAGGCGAAGGCCACCGCTGACAAAGACGAACACTGTGTTGATTTCCTTCTCTAAGCACAGACTGAAACCTTGTGGAGAAGTGGTTTTGAGCGCCAAGTACAAAGATAATGTCGAAGATGTCCGGTTCTTTGTTGTAGAACCCGAAGTAGAATCCGTGCTCAGTGGAAACATCTGTGTCAAACTTGGCCTACTAAAAAGAGTTCACCAGCTGACCAGCAACACGCCACTTGGAAGAACAAGAGTCGAGTTAGATGACTACCCAGAGTTGTTCAAAGGATTAGGATGCTTGCCTGGGACATATCGCATTGAGCTGGCTGATGGCGCTACCCCTGTGATACATTCCCCAAGGAAGATACCAGTACCTCAGAGAGAGAAAGTTGTTGAAGAACTGAAAAAGATGGAAAAGCTTGGAGTTATTGTACGCCAAGAAGAACCAACAGAATGGGTAAACTCACTAGTAGTAGTTCAGAAGCCCAATGGTTCAGTGAGATTGTGCATTGATCCTAGAGATTTAAATGCTGCCATGAAGAGGTCCCATTACCCTATGAAAACTGTTGATGAAGTGGCTAGCCGTCTTCAAGGTGCCAATACCTTCAGCATTCTAGATGCCAAAAGCGGCTTCTGGCAGTTAAAGTTAGACGAGGAGTCCTCGCTTCTTTGCACCTTTAACACTCCAATTGGTCGTTACAGGTTCACAAGGCTGCCCTTTGGCGTAAAATGTGCCCCAGAAATCTTCCAAAGAACCATGGACCAGATGGTTGAAGACTTGGATGGTGTTGAGGTCATAATGGATGACGTAATCATCGCTGGAGATGACGCAACACATGATGAACGATTGATGAAATTTCTAGAAAGAGCATCAAAAAAGGGCTTAAAGCTAAACAAAGAGAAATGCAAGATCCGCCAGAGAGAAGTACCTTATGTAGGATATCTACTCACCGCAGAGGGCCTGAAGATTGATCCCCAGAAGGTTAAAGCCATTCATGAGATGCCAGAATTAACCAAAGACAAAAGAAGATGTGAAACGGCTCCTTGGCTTCGTGCAGTTTCTTAGCAGGTATCTTCCTAGACTGTCCACTGTAGATGCTCCCTTAAGAGAGCTAGAGAAATCAGATGTATTGTTCCACTGGGACTATCCACAGATGGAAAGCTTCCGGAAGATTAAGCAGCTTGTGTCGCAAGCTCCAGTACTTCAATACTACGATGTGGATAAGCCAGTAACTATTCAATGCGATGCCAGTGGAAAGGGGCTGGGAGCAGTGCTGTTACAAGACAACAAACCTGTGTGTTACGCCTCCCGAGCGCTTACTGACATTGAAACAAGGTATGCCCCAATTGAAACTGAAATGTTAGCAGTTGTTTTCGCTTGTCGCAAGTTTCATCAGTACATCTATGGCAGAAGTGTCACGGTCGAGACAGATCATAAGCCTCTCCAAGCCATCAGTACCAAGCCTTTATCACAAGTACCACTGAGGCTTCAGAAAATGATTCTCAATGTACGTGGGTACGATGTGGAGATACGCTACATTCCTGGAAGCAAGCAAGTCCTGGCAGACACCTTAAGCCGAGCATCTGTGCACAGTGATGACAGTGGAGCTGACGAAGAATTCAAAGAGATTAATCTAGTCCTCTCAGTCTCAGATGAACGCTATGAAGAATTCCAGAATGAAACGAAGACAGACCCTGAGCTACAAGCAGTTCTCGCTATGGTGACAAATGGATGGCCAGACACAAAAGTACAAGTTCCTGTAGAGGCAAAACTGTACTGGACATTTCGAGACGAAGTTGCCACAGCAGACGGGCTCCTTTTCAAGGGAACACGCCTAATTGTCCCAAAGTCGCTTAGGCCTGAAATGCTCCGTCAGATCCACAAGAGTCATTTAGGAATAGTCAAATGCAGACAAAGAGCAAGAGAGGTATTATTTTGGCCTGGAATGTCAGTGGAAATTGAGCAAATGGTCACCAATTGTAGTGTGTGTGCAGACTATGCCAAGAAACAACCCTCTGAGCCACTGAAGCCCTCTGTACCACCATCACTCCCTTGGAAGAAGATTGGAACTGACCTATTTGAGTTTCGCGGAGAACATTATCTCCTCTCTGTGTGCTATCGCAGCAAATTCATCGAAGTCACAAAGTTGGAATTTTTAAGAAGTGGATCTGTGATAGAGGAGTTGAAAAGGCAGTTTGGAGTCCATGGGATCCCAGCAGAGGTGGTATCCGATAATGGCCCCCAGTTCAGCAGTTCTGAGTTCCAGGAATTTGCCAAAGATTATGGATTTAAGCACACCACTACATCACCCCATTACCCGAAGGCTAATGGAGAGGTGGAGAGAGCTGTACAAACTGTTAAGAAGTTGTGGCGAAAAAATGATGACAAGCACCTGGCCTTGTTGGATTATCGAACAACACCATTGCCAGACATTGACCTGTCCCCGGCACAATTACTCATGGGTCGTCGACTGAGAAATAAGTTGCCTATGATGGAAGGCTTGCTTTAACCAGTAGGTAACAACCAGCAGGAAATCTCCAGGTACCTGGAAAAGACTAAAGAAAGTCAGAAGAAATATCATGATCGTCATGCAAGCAAGGACATGAAAGAACTCCAGCCTGGAACCAAAGTTCGTATGCAGCCTTGGACAAATTCCAAAGTCTGGAAACCAGCTACTGTAGTCAAGCATCACCATACACCAAGATCCTATGTGGTGCAGGCTGAAAACGGCAGAAAGTATCGCCGCAACAGGCAGCATCTACGGGTATGCCCAGCACCAGGACATGATAGTTTGAATGGAGAACTGCCCCTTTGTCTAGACAAAACTGTAGCCCAGGACAAAGAGCCAGCCAAGGATGCTGAGTCTGATCAACCCATGACTCCCATTATGTTGCCTGAAATCCCATCCCAGGAGCAACCCATATACCAGGAACCAGCAGTGGAGAACATTACGGAACCATATGTCACCCGAAGTGGCAGACAAGTAGTAGCACCAAACCGGCTTGACCTGTAGACTTGTACAACTATGGGCTCTGATCAGTTGTTGATTTATTTTCTTTAAACCAAGGACAGTGACATTTATTTTCAGAATATTATTTTATTATTGTGTTTCTTTTCAAGAAGGGTAGGATGTGATATAAAAGGCAACAAGTTTGCTTTCCCCTCCCTAGTCAGTCATAATGTATGTCACGTGACTAAGCACATGGAATAAAGTCACTTGAAGTTGTCAGCCATCATGGCATGTTTGTCTTTACAGATCTGCTCATGTAATCTTAGTTCAGGCTGAAACTATAAAATCGCTCGCAACTTACCTTACATATGTGTTCGGTTTTTTTCATTGGTAACAACTTTCCAAAAAAAAAAACTGAGGAGCTCCGCTTTTAGGCTTGCCTAAATCTATATTTTGCTGAGTGTGGTCCACCTTCTCGTTTGTGCAGCATTCTCGGCAAGTGAAGGGAACTTTTGAGTTCAGTACGAGTTGGTGCTGCATCCAGACTAAACTATCTTTCTTTGTAGCGCGAACTAGCGTGATGCTGGACTAATATTCCTGTTTTTAAGATAAGTACAGGATTATTGCTAGATGTATACACCCTTTTAATAAGTCGCGTCTCCATTTTGAATATTAAATCTATGACGTCATTCGCGGAAAGTAACCTGTCATCTTGGGCTGATTTCATTACGTTGGATCCATGTCTTCAGTTCTGGTGCACTTGGTATCTTGTGATAAGTCACATTCCTCTGGCAGCTGTTGTCGAATAAATCCCCATACGAATTACACGAAGGAACGGCACAATTGCGACCATTTGAGCCTAATGAAAAGGTTGGCAATGCCTTCTCAGTTTTATTCTCAGTTTTATCTCACAATTGCTGTCTCTTAGTTATAAGCTCCTACGGTTAAATTGGTTGCATCTTAGCTTATACAATCGAGCAATAACAAGTAACTCTCAGTGTTATATAGTTACATAAACAAAGTCATAGCGTATGGTCGTAGACTTCTATGTCATCATCTTCATCGTCGTGGTAATCATCATAATCATTTCCACCATCTTTGCATCAGAACTGTTTGGCTCCTAGATTTTCAGTGGAGCCTAAAAGTAACCCTGGTTGTCGTGGGACTTTGAGCGTTCCTTGAGGTGAAATGTATTATTTTGTTTGCTACGCGATTTGCGTCGACTCTTGGACTTACAGTAACAACATGCGATCATACACAAAAGTAAGCCGAACACGAAACTTCCAAATGAGATCCCAATAACAGTTTCTTTTCTTAATCCTTCGATACCCTCCCCTTGCAGTTCTGAAAGAAATAAAAACACAAAAAATTAATATGTATTGAAAAACTTGAGATGATGATCAACTTTCATAAGATAAATCCCGAAATGATAATGAAGGAGGGGGTCGCCTGCACGATCATACACGGATTGATCGTCGTAAATTATAAGGGCACCGCTCATGAGAGAGTGCAGCTGTAAACAAAATGGCCGACGCTTCTTTGAGAAGAGAATTTACCATATATAGAATTTTGAACAACTAATTCATTTATACTGAAACAATATTAGATTATTGGTTCTAGTTTTGATTGAAATCTTAAGCTGGTTGTGACCACGGCTGTAAATTATATAGCCCGTGTGTCTCAGATGTGTTTCAAGCACAATCACCGCCCTTCTCAAAATGTAAACATTTTCGCTTTTTCATGTTACACTCTAAGCCAAATGGGATATGGTGTTCTTTGATTTCTAAGGAAAAAGTGGACTTTCGAGGTCTGGAAAAACTGCTGAATGCTGTCGCGTTCCGCTCGTACCTCCACTTGCTTCAGTCTTTGTTCTTGGTTTTAATATGCATTACTTCCTTAGAGAGCATTCGTCATCCTATTCTATTTGTTAACTGTCTCATTCATTTAGTAATACCTTCCGAGCAATCAGCTCCGTGGAAGCCTCTTTCACAAGTGCACAAGTTTGGTCCAGCGCAGGTTCCGTGATTTGAACAGTTGTTTACGGCCTCGCAGATTACTATGTCATGAAAAAAGCATATTGAAATATTAGATCTAAAACTAAGCAACGCACATTTAATTTTTTTTTTATAAGAATTAGTTTTGCAAAGCTTGTCATTTCTTTTTTCATTAGCTCGTATTGTTTTTCAGAAACCTGATTCTACAAAATAAAACATGCGAAATAAAGAGACGCTGACATGAGTTGTGGTAACCCATGACAACATTAAACCAGCCCAGCTTTAAAACAGATTTAAAAAACTTATCACAGAAAGAAACTACTTCCTGAGACGCAACAACACTCTCATAAATTCTGGGAAAGGGTGCATTACATAATTTATATTTTTCTCAGCTCTTGAGCGGGCGGAATTCAACAAATCCTGCAACCTTATTGGCTCCTGGAGTGGCCAAAATTTTCTGATCCGGACCGCCACAGCGGGCGGAAGTCAATTTCAGTAGAGTTTACCTCTCTGATCGTTCCTATGTTTGAGAAAATTTCTGTGGAGTACACTTCACGAATTTCCTTGCTATTTGCTACTCAATTTACGGTGAAAGTACAATTTCGAGTGATTCGCAACGACTGACAAACTTTGCACGAAATTTCACACCAGAAATTAAAAAACAACACACTCTTAGAGAAGCTAATTGATGAACTAAATGCAACTAACATAAAGTAGTTCGAAATGAATCTGTTCTTTAATGCATCTTTCTTTGTCTAGTATCTTAGTTACTCGCTCGTTAGATTTTTTTGTAGACGGCGCGGAAAAGTTGCGTAAACAAACCCTCTTATAAGCCAATTTACCGCGGAAAGAAAAAGATAAATTTTTTTTCCGGGTTGGGGTGGGTCCGTATAGTTAAAAACTGTGGCCTCGGGCTTGAAAATGCTCGCTCAGGACCTTCGTCACAGTTTTTCACTATACGGAACTCCCAGCCGGTCAATAAGATATGTATATCAAACAGGAAATACAGTGTTTAACAACATAACCAAACTCCGGAAATAGAGTTGAAAATACGGCGCGTAGCGGAGTATGTTTGAAGAACTAAACCCCATGTGGTGAAACACTGCCTTGAGTGTTTGATAAATCTTCTCAGTCAAAAGTAAAACTAGAGACAATGGAGAAATAAAATCGTAAAATCCGTGCTAATAGCCCATTGCAAAAACGTGAGCGGACTGAAACGAGGTCCTTATAACGATTAGACTGAAAATCTAAACATTTTAACTGAAATGTTAATGAATAAAAAGCTACCCAACCAAGTTTTGAGAGTTTTCAGTGAAAATTTGTCCTTAAAATTTTGTGGCCTGTCTACCCATACAAACTCTCTACTTTGGGTGATATTTGTAGAGCTATCATTTTGCCATTTTCCTCCTCTATTCTTGGTAGACTCTCAATTTTAGTTGATCTTTCATTTGAATATCTTAGTTTTTCAAACAAACGGATAACAACCATACTCTTTCCCAGTCCTCTCACGTTTTTGCAATGGACTATTAAGATCAGATATCCAAATACCGCCACGGTCATGCTGATTTCCTTTGTTTGACCTTAAAGTGAATTATTAATGAATTTGAGAAAATAAAAATAAACTACCTTGTGAGCAGTCTAATCCTTCAAAACCACTGTGGCATGAGCAGACATTAGGGCCGCTACAGTTACCGTGATATAAACAGTTATTCAGCAATTCACAAGAAACTGCAACGGAAAATGAAAATTACAAACTGTACGAATCGAAAGTAAAATGATTCATGATTAAGCAACAAGGAAGTGCGCTAAAGAAAACATGAGGAAGCGACGACAGCTGAGGTTAACGTTGAAGAAAAAATAGTTGAAATTTTGAAACTATTGCTATTTAGTCTACATGGCATTACCGTGAAAACGTCAATATACATAACATCTCTAAAGTAGAAATGAGCAGTCTGGTGCAGTTTTAAAGCCTTCTTCACAAGTGCATTTATTTGGACCAGTGCAGATTCCGTGATTGGCACAGTTGTTTAACTCCTCGCAGGATACTATCTCAGATGACAAAGAAAACCAATCAATGTCGGCATCAGCTAATTCCGTAAGTTTCCTTCAGGAACGTTTAAACAACAGTGGCTGATCAAGCCTTGACCTAAGCGGGCGCTTTTTTTTTGCTTGCCTGCCGGTTTTTCTTCCTTCTGCGTTTTTTTGTTTGCTTTTACCCAAGAAAATGCCCCGGACACCTCCTCAAAATCATCCGCCACTGATAAAATAAAATAAAACGATTTCACCTTTAGCAAAATCAACGGAGCCCGCGGCACATACCTTCTGAGCAATTAGCTCCTTTAAAGCCGCTATAGCAAGAACATACATTGGGTCCGCTACATGTACCATGGTCTGAACAGTGATTCACTAGTTCACAAGAAACTGCAAGGAAATACATCAGTTCAATACACTGCTAGTATAAAGAACAAAATTAATTATAAAACAGCCCAAGAAAATACGAGCGCTGATTGGTTTCAAATCGTGTTTCTATTTGATAACTAGATTATGTGCTCTCGATTTCTATCACGTGATAGTCCAAGAGGATATAGACACCTCGAAAACACAAGGACGAGGGCGTCATACAAGAGCACACTGCTACGTTACTCACTATCTACAACAAGAGAGAGAACGGCATTCATGCAGATGCAACGCTATTAGATTTACTCTAAAACGTGATAGAAACGCTGTACATGTTTTCTATTTCTTAATACAGAAAGTTTTTGCTGAGTTTAAATGAACAAAAAGAAGAAGCATGTCATTAGGTAACCTCGCTACGTTTGGTTCGTGTACCATTTGCAAACGACGGCCAAACATTTTCCCCTACGGAGGAACACCAAAACTCTTTATCTGCTCCATTGAACATAAAATGTCAATGAAATGATACTATATTAAAGGTTTTATTTGATACTTTTTGGTTATGACGATGCATGGAAAATCACTTCACTGTTACTCGATGGGTTCTGTTAACATTCATTAAAAACACATTTGCAATGAGCACAGATCGAAAACAAAAAAGATTTACCTTGTGAGCAACCAACACTTTTGAATCCGCTTTCACAGTCGCACATGTTTGGACCAGAGCATTTTCCATGTCCAGAACAATTGCCCACTTCTTCACAGGAAACTGTTAAACATTAGAAGAAGCACAACAAACAATTAGATTCAGAGTAAAAGATGTGATTCGTGAGTTTCAGAAGCATAAATTAAGCAAAGGAAGAAGAAAACAAACCCGATAAACAATCCAACGATCCTTTAAATCCACTTTCACATTCACAAGTATTTACTTTGCTGCACTTTCCATGTCCAGAGCAGTTATTCACCGCCTCACAAGTAACTATAACGAGACATAAAGTTTAACATTCAACATTTTGGAAGAAATAACAGATCACAGAAAGCAATAGCAATAACATAGCTGGAGCATGATTGTATGGCAAGTGGAATAGGGTTTTTTTTTTTTGGGGGGGGGGGGGGGAACAGGAATGGCGCAGTGCTGAGAGCGCTCGTCTCTCACCAGTGTGGCCTGGGTTCGAATCCGGCCCAGTGCCAAATGTGGGTTGAGTTTGTTGCTGGTTCTCGACCTTGTTCCGAGAGTTTTTCTCCTGGTACCCAGTTTTCCTCCCTCCCTGAAAACCAACATCTCCAAATAGACCATTATACAGTTTTCTGCTCGGTGACCTGGCCTTTGAATGGCAGCGAGGCTGGAGGTGACTCTTGCTTTGGTACAGACCACTCTGCTTTTGTCATGTATAAGCACGTAGTTAGCATTAGAACAACTTTGTTTAAATAAATAAAGCAGTGAGGTCTGTATAAAAACAAGGTCACCTCTGCTCCAGTCTCTCTAACATTCAAAGGCCAGGCCACCCAGCAGACAGCTGTAAAATGATTTATTCCAATTCGACCAGGTGAGAGGACCCGCATGAAAACAAGCTATGACTGATGTGAGGTCCTCTCTAAAAATTATATTTATCTAAATTTTAATTTATTAGTTATTTAGTTTTTGTAATTTTGCCTTACTATAACGTGAGTCATTGATGACTTAACTCGTATGCACTAGAAAAGCAATCTGCTCGTTAAGAAAATAATGTAACCAACGCCAAGCCTGTAGCTTTAGCTCGTGCTAAGGGCGGGAAAACATGCAATCGGTGACACGCGCGCGGCAAAAACATCTAACTAGCGGCAAACAAGGCAACAACAGGCAGCCATCGATATAGGCGGAAAAAAGTTTAGCACGACTGGCCATAGCCAGCGTGGGAAAAAAATGGTAACCAGTGAAAAGCGTGGGTTTTCTTTAGTTAAACTTTCTGCCAGGTTAAAACGGTATTCATATCTACAGAATAGTGCATCGTACGACATGTTTGAGCCTGCATTAAAACACTAACTTCGTGAACCTTACCACAGAATGCCACATCAACAGCAACTGTCTTGTTTGCTTCGTCTCCATTAGATTTTTCCTCGGCTATGGCGATGACATTCAAAACGAATGGTTTCAATGTTCCGTCAAAGGAGATAAACCAGCCAGGCGAGTTACTTAGCGCTGTGACATTGCTTCCGTTCACGACATTCTCGTAAAATGATCGATAACCACTCGGTAAGCTCGAGAAGATAATCGTCAAATTCTCGGAACCATCTAAGTCAGTCGAATGGCTTTCTACAGTAACGGGTATAATCTTTTCACTGCTGTTCCAATGATAACACGGAACAATGACATTGACAAAAGGAATGTCAGCAATGGCTTCGATCTTAATTTCGATTTGTTTGCTGGCCATTTTTATTTCTTTTGGTGTTGCTGCTTGTGCAGTGATATTCAATCTGATGACGCCTGAAATATCTTTTTTAGGCATCATCCAAATATCACCAAACTCTTCACGCTCCAACATAACGCGGTTCCCACTCTGTTTTCCTTTATTGAAGGTAAATCCGCTGGGAACGTTATCGATGAAGAGTCTCAAGGTGAAATGTTCAGTGAAGCTGCTGTCGTCGAAATCCGGAATAAACGCGGAAAGGTATAACTGAGTGCGCATGTCTTCGCTGGTGTCGCTGTACATTCCGTCAATTATCGGAGTGTCAAACCGCAAAGGAAAATCTGTAAATAAAAAGACGTTAATTATGTATCAGGCCATAAGTACAGGTTTTCAGACCTCTTGATTGGATATGATTTTAATGGCAATTTTACTCAAACCGTTCTCCCCCTCACTCTCTCAAAAAATCCATTTTAACAATCCGGTCAACCTTTCAAGGTGAGGAAACTGTGCCTGTTTTATAAAGCATACATAACGCAGTCTGTTATGCTTATTTTTAAGTGGACTAAATTATTTTCAATTAGGCCCTTTTAGACCATCCTCCCAAATGTCATGTTACTCCGTTTTTTTGGTTCTATTTTGGAAAAGAATACATAATTTGGTGAAGATAAAGAAGAATTGTGCAAATCCATCACATCTTCGCGAAACTGCGAAAGCTTGAAGTTGTGATGTTCTGGTTCACGGCCGCAAGAGAGGGGATCTGGAACCTAAAAATTTGAAAACTGTAAAACTGACGCTGTTATTTAAAGAGCCTTAACGTACCGACGTTTCGGCAACGCTGCCTTCTTCAGGGTACAAGTGAAGAAGAGAGCGTCAGTTTTACATTTTCAAATTTACATTAAGTAACTACGCTGCGTAGGATTTTCAAGCTTTATTACTCAAGATCTGGAACCTACTGCATTTGTGACTTCAGCAGGGGAAGCTAGTTTCTAAGCTTTTGAGGCGATCTTGTGATTAGCTAGCCTGATTCTCGGACGTCCGTTTTGAGCGCTTTGAGCTGTCAAGAGAGCAGTTCTTCCACGCAAAAAAACTTGGCAAGCGTTTTGCACAACAAACTCGAGACCTTCCAGTTTGAATTATATTCCATACGTCATTCCACATTTCTCAGGATATGGTATCTCTGCTCTTATTAGTAGAAATTGACAATGGCTCTGTCTTCATGAACACGATCTCGTACAGAGTATATCAGGCGGGAGAGGGAGAGAGGGTTGGCGAAGAGGCCGCGAACGACCTCGGACGTCTGAGAATCAGGCAAGGAATTAACTGGGTTTCATCTAAAATTTTTTGCCTTCAAATTCCTTAAGTTTGACCCTCAGCGGCAGCCACGAAAGACATTTAAATTTCAAGAAATATCAACAGGCAATCTATACAGATTGGGATTATTCGATTGAGTCCGAGGTATCTGATTATCTGTTCCCTCCCAGAAAATAGCATCGAAATGACGCCTAGTAAACGCGAGGAATCGAAAGTCTGTCAAAAATTCTGGATTAACTTGCTTTATACACCTATGAACCGATGGCTGATAGCGACTTGTTAAAACAAGATGAAAAGGAACAAGGAAAACGTTGAAGTAGCTGTTCCTTGCATTAAAGCTGGAGCGCAGGAAAATTTGTACTGACCAATCAAGCGAGAAAACTTTACTGTCCTCAATGAAAGTTAACAGGAAAGGCACTGAAATCAGGTAATTTTTCTCACTGGAGATGGCATTAACTTTTCGCAAAAAGGGTTTACAATTCAGAAGACCATATCACATCAGATTGTAAAAAGTGAAAATTATAAAACACATTTTTGTCTCCAAGCTTCTTTCGGCGCCAAAAAAAAGGATCGCGGGCGTGCAACTCCCCAGTAGTCGTTGCAGTGAAAAAGAAAAACATGCTATTTCTCGTCAAATTAAACCCGCAATTTTCAAGTTAACTATTGGAAAGGGCCAAAGCAACTTAAGCGAAGTTTCTATTTTTGTAAGCTGCGAAGAAAATGTCTATTGTCGTGACGTTTCGGTAGGACAGCTCCGTTTTGACTGCTGCTCGTACTGCGAGCGCGGCCGTCGCATGCAAGGTTGTGCTAGTAATTAAGGGGCAAACTTTGAAGAGTTAGTTTGAATCAATAATTACCAAGTGAGCAGTTGACTCCATAAAATCCGTCTTTACAGACACAGAAATTAAGGACGGAGCAATTTCCTTGGCCAGAGCAGTTATTCAGCCGTTCACAGGAAGCTGCAACATCAGGATGGAGCATTGCATTAATGCTATACACAAACTCAACAGACAACACCATTTGTTCGAAAACTAAATGATATACGAATTTATTTACTGACCAAGTGAACTATCAGTCTCTTCTGAGTTTTCAAAGGCAAACGCGAACAGGCGAGCAAGGCCCTGGGAACTATAAAATACTTTTAGTCGGCCTTTTGCGTACGACGAACGCAACACTCGCGAAGCCGTCCCAGTCCCTTCGCACTCTTTTTTATAGACTATTCTGCAGTTTTCTGTTCAGTGACCTGGCCTTTGAATGGCAGCGAGGCTGCAGGAGACCTTGTTTTGAAAAAGACCTTAATGCTTTTGTTGTGTGAATCAAGTCGTTCTTACGCTAACTAGTTGGCATTTAAAATGAAAAAGCAGAGAAGAGGTCTGTATCAAAGCCCTATCAAAGCAAGGTCACCTACAGCCTCGATTGCATTCATAGACCAGGTCACTAGGCACACAACTTTAAAATAGCGTATTACTTCCAGAGCGGAAAAACGCACTGCGCAGCTTTCTGCGCATCCCTATCCGTACCTGCGGGCTCAGGTTGCAATTGTTGGCTTTCAGTTTGGACTCTATCGTGTCGTTGCCCCGTTAAGCTTTTTACGCAGTATCAGCCTTGCATCATTGTTTGTTACTTTCTACTCTTGGCTGATCAGATCTTTTACAGATCCTGCGTTCACAGGCAGCATTTTCGTTTGCAGTCCTTTGCATCATCATATTTCACTGAATAATGCTACCGAGCACGAAGAAGACCAAGTAAGTAGTAGTAATACAAAGTTCGTAATCATTTCTGTTTACACGATCGACGAAATTCCCGCCAATTCTTTTTCAAACCTTGGGCCTGGCGACAGACAAAACGTTTGCATGATTAGCACGTTTTTCCACTCTGAGCGTATTACTAGTTTTTCAGAGAAAAACTGACCGTAAGTAGTATGGGAAAAGAGCGCGAAGACTGAGAGTGATACTGGACACAAGTTTGCATGAGGACTAAAGGATAGAAAGTAGACTATACTGTTTCAGACTGCTGCTAAACTGCTTCTCATAACACTGTTACCACCAAGACGTACGTTTGGGAGGTGTAAAGTCCACTGTGATGACTCGATTCAAGTCCATTGGCTGTCTGTTGCCCACGTGGTCAATGGCCAAAGCCAAAAGTGAGTACGTCTTCCCAGAGGGGAGGGGTAGGAAGATTGTATCGTTTGTTATACCGGACAGCAAGGGAAGTAGGGATTGTTGTTGAAGCGGATCTGAAAGAGAAGGAACGAGTTTGAGCTCTTGAAAACTTCGTTTAACTATAACCTTGTTCCCAGGGTCTCTCATCTTCCTGTCTCCCACAGCGAGAGAGACGAGTGAAGACGAGAGAGCCTGTTAACGAGGTTAAGTTTAAAATGGATTGATATACACAATGCTATGCAAGGATAATGTATATGTCGATATCACTACATTGCTAAGGTGAAACTGCTGCGGTCTTTCTTTGATTACGTTTTTAATACGAAAAAACAAAATAAGTAGAAATGAAATTTCCGTTATATAACCAAGAAAGCCTCGTCCAGTTTATTCGGAATCAGCCCAAAAACAACCTGACAACTCCTTTTTTACGGATACCTCGTTATTACGGACAGTTAGTTGTAGATCTCGATGTGCTAAAAATTCAGAGGTTTAAAAGTAATTTTCTTCATGCATGGATGCTTTCTTTTCTCTCAACAGTGTCTGAACGGGAAAAATACTCCTCAAACACATTAATAATTCATCAAGTCTAAACCAAGAACATCATGACAGTGATAGTGTTTCGATTTCTGATTTTAATTAGCATAGATTTTTACGATTTCATTTTTCCGTTTACTCCTTAGCTTTAGAGAAGATATGTCAAGAACTTAGGACAGTGTTTGATCACATTTGCAAACACCTCGAATTTCATCAAAAATACTATTGCACGTCGTATTTTCAACTCTTTTCTCAGCGTTTGGAAATGCTGTTAAACACGATCTTTCGTTAGTTTAATATATTACTTCATTGTTCTGGACGTTTCAGGAACTACAAGCGACAAAAAGAAAATCACTGGGCTTTTAAGTAACTTGACACATGTGGGTTTTTACTGTTAGCGCTCTGGAATTCCTACCAGGACAAATTTCTACAATTCCCCTAAAAGTGCCTTTAAAAAGCATGTACATGATTTGCTATTCTTAATAATGGAGGCTGAGGATAATAATTATGTTAAAACGCCATATAAAATTGCAAATTTTACGTAATTTATGCATAAAATGCATCGTTTTTGTTACACTTACTTAAACTTCCTATCTTCCTGCTTTCTTTTTCATGTCATCTTGTTTTTTATTCCTTTAATTTAATATTGCTGTATCTAATAAAATATTGTTGTATTGTTGTAGCTTGATAATTACTGATTTACCCACGGACTACGTGTAGCTCCGCCCACCGCGATTAGCCTAAAGGGAGCTTAAGCAAACCACGACGACGACGGCAACGAGAACGTCAGTAAACAAAAGGTTTAATGAGCAGAACAATAGCTATGCACGTGCGTTATAAATCTTTGTACATTTCTTTGCCGTTCTCTGCAAAACAAGAACGTGAAATGACCAAGTTCTGCGTCCTCTACGAATGTGGACGACGACGGCTAGTTTTTCGTATTTCCATTTGGAATTGAACGCCGTCGTTCCATTTTTAGCTTAAGCACGTTTTTAGAGCCATTTGTGTACTGAACAGATCTAGGCAATCGCGAATTTCACTGGTAAAGTATAAATTCATTTTTTACTAAACGTCGTCCTCGGCGTCGTCGTCGTCATTGCTTAAGCTCCTTTTTGTTATTTGTGGGCGGAGACAGACTGTACTTTTTGTATTTTAGTGTGGAAATGAATATGGTGGCCTTTCCCAAGTAAGGGGGAAATAGGCATGGGAACGAGGTTGGCTCTGAAGTCCAGATTGATCGAGGGGTCTGAGTCTATTCTCTGGCCAAGGTCATTGTGCTGTGTTATTGACCAAGACAGTTTATTCTCACAGTGCGTGTGTTTCTCTACCCAGGTGAATAAATAACACCTAGTTTGGGCGGCGGTAATATTACTACCGGATCGAAAGACCGGTTGGAATTACACCCGGTTGTAAAAGACAAATCTAAGTTCTGGGAGATGTAAGACGGATTCAGGGGAAAGAAATCCTTGTCATTAATTAAGTCTATGTCACACGAAAGTAGAATAAAGTCCTTGGTTTTCTTGCCATTTTTTGTAGACACGACGCGGCTGCACACGCCGTTGCCATGCACCGAAATCTTAAGATATGAAATTAAAAGAAGCCACTTATCAAACAAAAAAAGCAATACAAAAAAGGAAAATGCATAATGATGCATGACAAAGCGCAAATCAACAACTGACTTACCATTACCCTCTGAGATTTGATAAAACAAGTCCACTGACTGGACCCCAGACCCCTCATCTTGTGTATCGATATCCACGGCCAATGTTCCAACCTTCATGACGTCATTAATGACAGAGATATTGCAGGAAGGACTCGAACTGTCAATCTGGATGTAAGCATCATGGAAAACAAAAGTGACATACCATAATTAAGAAAACTTAAATTAATTTTATGTTATCATACAGGTACACGCCATTCATGGAAATCAGGTCTGTAGGTAGCTTATTTGTGCTCAAGGAAACCCGTTCAACAGGTTAGTTGCAGTCCTCTGTTTTCCTGAGCGTGCATGACACAAGACATGTTCAAAGTTTGTTTTCCAACAAATAAAATAGCTGGATAATGGTATGTACAAACCGCTTAGGGGGCTTTCATTTATTAGCGCATTGGGGGGGGGGGGGTCGGCAAAATTACATGAAAAGTCTTTCCCACATTACCTAACCCTCCTCTATAGCAATGGATACAATTTCATAACCCCCCTACTCAAACTAGCATTTTTTCTTGACACCCCCCCCCCTCTCCCCGTCCCCTCAAATCCAACGCATTCATAATGTTGTATTCAGGTGTTATAAACCATTTTCAACTCAACAATAATTATCTTTATTCAATGCTATTCTTGGAAAATTTAAATTGAAAATCATCTTGCAAATCATCACACAAAGCACAGTATACTGTATCTGTCACTTAAATTGTGTTTATAAAGCAATGCTTTAATATCACACAAGAAACATAGGAAAACCCAAGGATAGGACTCATTTATGAGAAGAGAATTGATGAAGTATCTTCCTTTGCTAAAATATTTCAACAGTTCTCATATTTTATAGGAAAATCTTTTCCAGACAATGTCTTTATTGCCATTCTCCTTTCAAAGATATGTGGACTTAAAATTTCCCTGCAGTTGGAAATATTTTAATTTTCAGTGCAGTGGTTCTTCCATGGGAAATATATGAATGGGACCTATCCTTTCTACAAATAACTTTTCCTTTGTTTATGGTTTGTATAAATTTAAATATTTAACATGAAACAACTCAACTGCCAAGTGCCCAGCATCCAGTCAGCACATGTAATGACTAGTAATGAGTAGAGGCAAATGTGACAAGTTAAAATAGTGTCTGAATAAAGCAAAGGTTCAATTATTGAACCTTTGCTTTATTCAGCTTTGAAGTCAGAGGGAAGTGGGATTTAGCTGATGTAAAGTTTCAAACAACCCCCCCCTCAAAAGGCTTTTCAATATGTGACAACCCCCCCTAAATATCTTTCCAAAACAACGTAACCCCCCTGTAATTTTGCGCTAATAAATGAAAGCCCCCTTACCGTGTTAAAGATTGGAGGAGTGTCAATGGGCTCGTTCTTGTCGAAATAGATGCTAGCTTTGGCATCAATCCTTGCTGAAGATGGCAAGTTCTTTTTAAGGCGAACAGTGAAAGTCACATATCCTTGCCCTGTCGTGCCGTTATTTGGTGGAAGAAATCCAGTTCGTGGATCATCAGGTGCCTCACCTATCATTGAAAAAAAATGAGAGAGGTGCTACCTTCTCTAACATTATTTTGAAAAACATGAATAATCAGCTATTTCTTAGCTAGTAGTAAAGCGGTTTTCTCTTAGGTGTCCATTTGCAGTATTTTAGCTTTGCGTTTTTTAAGAATCTCGCGCCATTTTGTCATCCAATCAGAAATGAAACCAAAACCACTCGCTGGCACGTGACACGATTTCCCGCGTTTCGAATCAGGTATTTGCCTAGAATTTTGATTGTTTATATGAATTGTTTTCGTGCATCGTGAGTAATTACCGGGGCCAGCCAAAGGCTGGAACCGGTTATAAAATGCTGTCTGTTCCTTTCGTTTTTTCAATGTCTCGTTATACTAAGGTTTCGATTTTACGATTCTGAATTGAACACCACTCTATGAACTTGAAGTTAACCGCCGTCGCGAGTTAGCGAAGCTCAATTTTCCAGTATTAGTCTGCGTTTCTCAAAGCAAAAATATCACCAACTCGTGTTCGCTGTAAGTTAACAAGAGACCAACATCACACCTGTCTGTGGATCGAGACTCTGAAATTCCCAGCGAGCTTCACGGGTCATGATATCTATCCCGGCGATGACTCTTAGGTAAATGTTCTTCTCCGACACAAGGTCGATTGTTTCCTAACAAATAAACAAGAAATATCCGTGACGATTTATCGTTTGTGGAATGCACTGACTAACAAAGAAAAAAGTACATCAAATAACGGAAAATCAAACTATTTTACACTAGGAGCTTGTGATCCCGGGGAGCACTCCCATCTGAAAACACTGACGGGGATGCTCGCAGAAATTTTGAAACAAACCCTGAGGGTTACCGGATCAATATCAGTATCTGGGCAACTGCGCACCTACCCCTCCCCTAACCCAACAGTAATACTAACTTAGGGTTATTAAGAGTATTAAGCTGAAAAAATATAACGGGAAATATATTGTTCTTGTAGAATAGGTGCCTCTAAGCGGTGGAAACATTTTAAGAAACAGGAACAAAAACGAAACAGGATGTTGGCACCTTTCAGGGGGTCTTTCAAAATTCTTGACGATCACGTGACCCCCTGGAGTCTGTATAGCATGAAGGGTTCTTACCTGAAAAGAAGCCCTTGAATTCGACAGCTTTTTGCTAAAGTTTCCAAACCCAAAACCTGTAATTCTAAACGTGCGGATGTCCAAGTCTTGATCCAGTGTGTGTAGAATGATCACGTGCTGTGCAGGGGCGGTGGCATTAGGATCGTTCTCAAACCTAATCTTGTAGTTCAGCGGTGTCTTCAGCGAAATAAAGCGCGCGTCTCCGTATCCTGGAGGACCAATCATGTCGTTCTACATGAAGGAGAAAAGATGAAATTTAAGATACCAATACAGGTGCACTGTCCATACATTGATCTTTAGAAATACTAAGTAAAAATTATGTGAACGTTGAAAAGTATGGAATTCGTAACTGAGCTATTCTAAATTGCATTCCGATGAAAAAACTACATTAAACCATTGACTAGAGAATACTGTCTTGATGTACTATCAAATTCTCAAAACTGGCATTACAAGAATTGTATCACAGTCGGTAAACAGAATCAACATTTTGATCAGCATCTCACCGGATCCAAGGAGCGCACCCACTCGATGAAGAAAATGATGATCTCCGTTCCATTCATTTCAGGCACAAAAATGTTTTTAATGGTCTTGTCATTAAAATCGGAAATAACCTCTCCTATTAGCTGTCCACATCCCCCTGAAATTGACAGAAAATTCATCTTTTTATCAATATTTGGACTTCAGGTCACGCTGAAGATAAACAAATATTAATATGTGTTTTTATCGTGATGATACAAAAATGTTTAGATAACAAATGTCTAGACAACAACCAAGAGAAGTGATTACATCACGTTTCCAGTGTAAGTATAAGTTGATGTTTTCGGGAGGACAGTTAATAACAATAATAGAAACGACAACAATAACAATTAATAATGATAATGATAACGATAAATACCTCTTACTAACCGAGTTCGAGGTCCGTACCGTAAGTTACGGACCGAGCTTTTTTTCCCCATTGATTTATGGCCCAGGGGAAAAGCGCGCGAGCCATAAATCGCAGGGGAAAAAAACGAGGATCCGTAACTTACAGTACGAACCGAGAAAAAGAGGTTTGTGAGATATTTATTAATGATATCTCTATTGTGCGTCTGAAGGGTTTGAGAACGATTTCCATTCATGAGGGACGGCTTCAAATTTCTGAAGCGGGTTGAAAGCAAAATAATCAATTTGAAATCGTTTTTAAGTCTTTAGCACGCTTTAGTACACAATTTAGAGTAAAAGATAGTTTTAAACTTTTATTTGCTGTATAAGTTAAGAAAATTTGGCGATAAATCACGCAACAGTTTGGCAACAAAAAAACTTTAACTTTTAGCTGTCCGTGCAGGAGAGTACGGACCGCTAAACCGACCAATCACTGCGCGCGTACTAACTTAAAGATATAATAATGATAGTGATAATAATGATGTTGTGAGGTTCGTGGGAAACAATTTACGAGGGGAAAGAGAATCGACTGGAATCAGTGCACTGAAGGCCAAAGAAACATCGAAATTACTTTTAAAAGCAGGGTAAAAGCATGGGGACGAACACAACAAAGATCGCGAAGAGTTAAAGCTAGTAAAAAGAATAATTTTCCCTCGTCTGAATGTTTGATATAAGCAGTGAAAATTATGCGCATACGATGCTCACGAACGCGCTTCGTACAACGGTTGAAAATCATACTCAGCTACGCTATCGCGCATCACTTGGTAACCTCTACTTCAAACTCAGTAATAGGTAGTCCTACAAGTTACCTGATTTACTTGATTTACCACCGAGCGGAGGAAGGACCGAAGAAATTGCACCATTGACTCCATTTTCCAATGCCTTTCTCCAGCTAACCCGGCCGTCATCAATCTTTTGCTGTATCAAAGACCCTCCGAAACTAGTGGCAAACCCGACGACTACTCCTGTAAGTAATTACATTAAAATATACAGGTTATAGTTCCATGAAACAAGAATCATCCAAACTTACTGACGGAGTGACTGATTGACTGACTGACTGACTGACTGACTGACTGACTGATTGACTGGCTGGCTGACTGACTGATTGACTGACTGACTGACTGACTGACTGATTGACTGACTGACTGACTGACTGACTGACTGACTGACTGATTGACTGACTGACTGACTGACTGACTGACTGAATGACTAACTGACTGACGAACTGACGAACAAATGAATGCTGAGTTATGAAGTCCTCGTGGCTACTAATAAAGCTTACAGCTCCATACTTACTAGCAGATTTGAAAAAGCCCCCGACAGCACCTGTCACTGCGCTTGATACAATTCCTACAGATAGCAAACAATGCAGTAGTTTTGTTTTGCTGAATTGAACGAGAGGACCAACAAACACTCCAACTTTAACCTCCAACTTTAATTCTATTTCATTTTTGTTTGCATTCCACATGAAGAGAAAGAAAACTTCAACTTTCAATTCATCAATCTTTCATTAAGTCAAAACCTATCATATGTTTTTCACTTGTAGTTTCATGCGGTCAAAAACTACAGCACTGAAACCTGTTCCCAGCGAAAACGTGATATTCTTTTCCCGCGACATCAAATATTTCAAATCAATCACAATACAACGACCAAATTCCAGCAATAAATGAACTACACTGGTGTAAAATATCTTTAGGATGAGATCAATCTGTTTAAAAGAAATGAGGATATTGCTGGATATTTTCCTTTGCCTTAAGTTTTTTAACCTGACTGAATTCGTCTTCTTTTCGCAAATACTACTTTCCAGCACGTGGGAGCCTTTACAGCTCACTTAATGTTGTTATTGTCAGAAAAAATTAGATGCCGATAACTAAAGAAGAGAGAATACCGTGGAAAGTGACGCTACCCCCGAAAATAACGACTCCCCAAAAATTAACGTGAATTTTTTCCCTTCCTACTGAGCCCTGAAGGCAACGGTGCACCCCAAAGTAGTAACAGCTAACCAAAAGTAGCGGCCCGTTTTGCCTGCTAAATCCTCCCCGCTACTTTCGGAGTTCTACGCGCGGTAGATTTTGTTTAACTTACGTACCTCCAATGGTAATTTTTTGATTAGTTATTCGCTGACTTGCGATGTAAGCAGCAACATTGGTGCTCGCGCCAAGGACGGCTCCCAAGGGACCCCCAGCAACGTTAACAAAGGAAACACAACGCCCTCGAGGGTCCTCGAGCATCACGGGATTGTTGGCTGCGTATGCATAAAGATTGATGCTTTTCCCTGAAAAACCTGAAAACAAAGAAGAAAATGAGTATTGAATGCCATAGCATTATCAAGGCAGCTGTTTTCTTTTCTGTTTATATCAGCATTGAATTTCACTCTTGACTGTTAATTGAATGAATATTATGTCAAATTAAAATGCAGCCATCACACATCCAGCCATTAGAAGGAATGGAATTCTTCAACTCAATCTAAATGAAACGAATATTCTCCTCTGTCTTAAAAGTGGTCCTTTCTTTTAAAATGTGTTTGATTTTCATGAAAATAAAGGTGCAAATCAAATAACAAATAAAACGAATGGTTTTGTTGTGAAATACATAAAAGGATCTCTTAATTCGCCAACATCTCTTCATATTGACCATCTTAGAAGAGTAATCAAGCTATTTTCAATGAATTTTAGCATTTTCCAATAATCAAAAGATTTATATTAATTTGTAAACGTGCATTTACCTAGAGGATCAAAGCTAAGAAATCTTCCAAGCTGTGCATCATAATGTCTGGATCGCATCCAGTAAATATCCCTTAATTCACGGTCTGCACTCACTCCCCATTGACCAATAAACGTGAAATCCTGTGGAAACGTTTCGTCAAATTCCAACATTCTTCCAAACGGGTCATAACTGTAGCGATTGACACGATCACCACTGGGACCCAGTACGCCTACGACAGACCTTGCCGGGAGAGAAAACCCACAACGGCTTCAGACTCAGGTTAAAAACCAAATGGACATTAACCTGTTAACATTAATTCAAATGTCGCTGCCCTACTTAATGTTTTTTTTTTGAGATTACACAAAACCTAAATACGATATAAAAGACGTTAGAAAAATATCAATAAAATATCACTCGGCCACGCTGCCTCCCCGGTTTTTAAACCAGAAAGAATGGCTGGGGGTGCGGTTTCAGAATTTAGACGGATTACAAGGAAAGACAAACTGTGAATGTTTCAAGATGTGCTAGTGTACGTGATCCGTCAGATAAAGCAAGCTCATAGCAAATTTGAAGTAAGTTACTAGCCATACCAGGAGCCCATTACCCGGAGCTTCCATGTCAATTGTACCCTTGAG